>LPNX010717812.1:662337-673751 GCA_001517045.1 Pseudotsuga menziesii
GCACTCAGCTTATATCATCCAACATGTTCATATGTATAAATATAAATAATTGTAATTAAACTACAATTCGATTCTATGCTACTGAAAATTAAATCGCATAACTTTCGAAAGTATTACATAGACTGCACATCACGTATACCTTTGTTTGGTTACATTTGCATATTAACCCTTAAACTGTATGTATGAATTCATTAATCAAATATATATTCAACAGAGAATTAACGCATGCATTAAGCTTGGAATAAAATAATAGTTTTTCATTAAATACCGTCCATCATAATCCTTGGTCAACCATTTACTGCATCGATGACTGAGTTAGCTTGTCGAGAAGACTCTCAGTCACGGTCACGCTGCACATGCTGGGTAAAAACCAGACCCTCGCCTCAAATTTTGCTGAACCCTATTCTCCGTACATGAGATTCAAGAGTGAACCGAGCTCTGAGCGTAATGATCAGGCTTCAAATTTGAAGGCTTCAGAGCCCTTCAAAGGCCATTTTAGCTTAGACTACAAAGAATTTTACCATGCAAAAAACACTTGGTTTTATTTTCAGCACTTTAATAATGAAATTGAGTAAGAGTGGGTAAATTTGCAAATGAAGGGCAGTTACAAAATTTTTTCTTTTAGGGGTTAGGGGTTATCAATGATTCACTGTGGAAGAATAAAGACTCAGACTCTCTACCCAAGTTCCCTCTAATAGTCGGATCATGGATGAGGATCTCGGTTTCAATGGCCACGGACCACGGTGGGCCAATGGGCTGCCCAGTTCCAAGTTCAACTAGGTGAGTGTGACTTGGGATTCGATGTTCACTTTCAAAGAATTTAATGGCATTGGCATGCATTACTAATTCACCAACTTCTTTAAATATTGGTCTCAGAGGATTCCACGAAGACTTCACTTAGTGAACCTCTCACATAGCACGTGCGATCGTGGGATATTAAAGAATACCCTTAATTTCGATAGATATTGACCCAAACTCTTTTTGTTGAAACCCCCTCCCAATACTTAAAACCTCCTCCCCACCCCTTTTTATACCTCAATTCTTATAAACCACCCTACCCACCCCCACCTTAAACCCCTCATCCCCCCAATACTTGCAATATATTGGTTCGATTTTTGATAATTTTAAAACCCACAATATGAACTGAC
This sequence comes from Pseudotsuga menziesii, assembly GCA_001517045.1. Lineage (NCBI taxonomy): Eukaryota > Viridiplantae > Streptophyta > Pinopsida > Pinales > Pinaceae > Pseudotsuga > Pseudotsuga menziesii. The sequence continues at coordinate 663,486 of LPNX010717812.1, forward strand.
GTGATAGGATATTGGTCAACAAGTGAAGCCCCCATGGAGGATTCCAGCCTTTCAACTGGGTTTTCCATGTGGCATCTTCTTGTTCACCAAGTAGCTTGATCTCACAACATAAAAGTCACTTGAGTATTTTCGTATATGATGTGAAATTAAATGCTCATATGAGTCATATCTATGGATGGTGAATTGATTTTTACCATAATTGGCATGATTTACATTGTTCAAAACTATGCCTCTCTTCAATTATTGCAGTGTTCTTTAATGAAATCCATGTTGAATTTTATTATAAAAGATTAGATAGCAATACAAGATTAAGTTGTAGATTAATTTTAAAGTTTTGTAGATTAAGTTGTAGATGATGAACCTTTATAAAGGTTCATAGTGTCGACATATCAAATGGAGTCTACAATTACCTTGGATACCACTCCTCAAACCTATCGACCCAGAATTTAAGAGAAGAGATTGTAAATATGTTTTTTTGTCAAAATAACATTTTTGAATCTGTAAGGTTCACAAAGAGATTATAGTATATAATAGTCTTTATTTTTTGTCTAACCTTTTCACATAAGTATAAGATGAAAATTTGAAAAGATAAGTGTGGAATCCCTCTCAAACTTCTTCTAGTGTGAGACCAAATACTAGTAAGATCCACATTGAAGTTTGAAGGATACTTTTTTCAATGTGTTTGAATAATAATTATATGCACCCAGTTTTGAAAAGAGAAATGAGAATCCTTATCAATCCCTCTCATTTGACATCTAGATGTTAGTAGACTCAAGACTAAAGTTTGAAAGATAAATTTTCAAGTCTTCTAATACTTAGGTTTATTATGGTGAAGACGATGCTTAGGGATTAGGTGGAGTTTGAAACTGAATGGCTAGTTACTCATGAACTGTGTCCATATAGAAAAACATATCTGTTATCACTCCAGGAAATCCTTCTAGGTTGTAAGTTCGAAGAAGCTTGGTAACTTTACTATTCTCTCAATGATGGTTATGTGGTTGGATCAAGATGAATATCTAACTCATTGGATTGTATACTCAAGACTGTCCCATGACATCCAAACACTACGAGGCCTTCAAGAGCTATTATTAGATAGGTAGTGTATCAAATGGATAGAAAAACTAATCAATTAACCATAACATACATATATAAAACAATACATATGATGGGCCAACAAACTAGTATGATTACTTATGATCATTTGCTCACTAATCAGATGGTAAGATGACACTCACCAATGAATTATATAAACATAGATAAAGAATAGAATTCAACTCATAAACATAGAACAGAAATAAAAGAGAAGATCTGAAAATAACAATGAAAGAAGCTTTCACTTCGAATATATTATAGAAAGGGTCTCCATCACAATAGCAGTATGGTCTAGACCTCAAAACAAAAGACTTTATAATCTTTACATAAAATATTCAGATCCTATCAAAAAGGATCGAATAACTAAAGATATTATGTAATATTAAACTAATAACAAAATAATAGGAACAAATCCTATATAAAAGAAGTCAAACCATATTCTAATACTAAGTCTTTGACAGCTCGTCCTGTGTGTTGGATCATGACTATTCTTTCTAAAATATTCAATTGACATCTGGAAGCTAATCTTCTCATTCTTCAACCTAATAGGAAATCAAATTTAACTTTAAAACTCTCCTCAAAATCTACAAAAGACATTTATCTTTTGTATTTAGAAGTTGGCATTGGCTTGGAAGTCTTCTTAAGTGATCTGGCTACAAGAAGATCTGATCTGGCCCTTGTGTGTACTTTCGGTGGCTAGGAGAGACAAAATCCAAGCCTATAAATGAACAGTTGAAATGTCGGCCTAAGCCACCGAAAAGTCTGTTTTATAAAAGTTAACAAAATTGCAAAAAATGCGTTTTGATCATCATAAGAGTGTGCTTCAGCATCAACCACAGTCACTATGTTCCATAATGTCATCTTAAGTTGTTCATTTTGATTTTGTGCACCAGATTACTGTTGCTTCCTTGTTGTAGGTTAGACTCTATAGATCCTAGTATTCAGATGCCAACAACCCAGTATTTGTGGCATTTTAATTTGCAACAGTAGCCACAGGTGACTACAATGCTTTGATGAGAATCCATCAATGCTTCCAAGATGCAAAAGAGATCATCAGTGATATGTTGAGGAGCTTTGGCAACTGATATTCTGCAAAAACATCATACAAGCATCTTAAATAAACAATATCATTCGCCAGGTTGCACACGACCAGCACTGCCTCTCCTTTACATGCATGTCATTTACATTCATTATCCGGTTTCCAGAACCTCATCACAAGGCTGCCACTTCTCACACTGAGGTGAAGATGTATCAGGTATACTGAGCCACTCCAACAACTGAATGTCACATGCTCTTGATATATCTTCCAAGTTCTGACAGAAATACTCAGCAACTGAACAATTCTCCCACAACAAATTTATGTGGCAGCATAATCTCAACAACATGGATTCCCACCAAATGAAGTGATTGCGGTGTGGTATGATTGTGGTGTGGTACTTCTTCAACCTCCATTGAGACCCAGTTTTCAGCCATCAGATCATCATTGCCACTAATGTGGAGGCTACTTCTGCTATGACAAATATATTTTGGCCGATTAACTTATTCACCAAGTACAAGCCCTATGGATCACTGTCAAGAATCAACAGCATACCACCGATTGACTTATTGCATACATCCTCCATCTGGAATGTTGAAAACATTCCATCATGACTCATGCAGATCACAAACACCTGAAATCATACAAACAAAACCATTGCGCCGAGGAGAAACCCCAAGGCGAGATGGTTGAGACTTGAGCAGCAGCGAAATTTTGGCATAAATCTTCCAGTTCGTGGCTCTCCTCTTGGCTTATACATTATGGCCCGATTCTCTCAATCTGTCAAAGCACTCGCATTTCACCCTTGCGTTCTGTGAGCACTTGGCAACAACAACTCGTCTGTTTGCTTGGCGCGTTGAATACCTCAAACCCTGCTGATCGGCACAATAAACTCAATCTCCTCTGCAAGGATTGAATGATGAAATTGATTTATACAAAATCTATCTCATTACACCTATATCATTGATTTAGCCTGGCGCAAGACACCAGCTATCTCGGGTACTTGACAAAGGCAAATGGAATTCTGAAGCTCTACGCTAGGTTTGAAATTTGGCATATGTAAGCTGATTTGGTCACAGACTAGACTTAGGATTAGAACACTTCAAGCACCCACGACCTTTTTTATCAAAGACAATAAACTCATTTATTGAAAAGGAAAATCATGGGAAAATTAACAAAATAAAGTTGTAGGAAAAACTACTAAAAGTTCTTTTGGTATGCAGGCCAAAAGACAAAGGCCATAGGAGTTTTGGAGAAAATATTTATGAATAAGATTTTTCCTGAGCAAAATTGGAAGTTATGAATTAGGTCAAATGAAGCAAAAGAGATTTCAAAATTTTAGCACAAGGATGTTAAGGATGCTAAAGACACTCAAAATTTTAATGAAAAATTGACTGCTAACAATATTAATTAGCTTTATGATGGTATTTGTAACTTTTTTTTTTGTTATTAATGGAAATGTAGATCTTAAAAAACTTATTTAGTTACAAAGATAATAATACAATGCTTTTAATAGCATCTAGAAAAGTTCATTTCAAAACATGCAAGGTAAAATGTCATGCAAAAATTATTCTTCTAATTTTTTTTACTTTGATGTTGTTTATTTAAACCATTCGTTATGGCAATGATTAAGTGGTCACAACAAGGATCAACCATTTCAAATCTCCAAGAGCTGTACAATGTTAGAAGTACACTAGTTTTAGGAGGATAAGTGGGCACTGGACAAAGATCATCTTTTTAGTTTTTGTTATTAATGTTAGGGATTTTATGCCTAATCTCTTTTGGCCTTGTAACATAGCAGTTCTAATAGTGGAGCTCTTCTCAAAACAATTCTAGACAGAAATAAGCTTTAATACCCCATGAGCCTACTTTCATCCCTAATTTCATATTATGCATTCAGATAAAATTGCGAGTAGTTCTCAACTACTCTAATCACTTTAGCATGATAGGAAACAAACATTTCCCTTCAAAAAATAAATAGGCCAAAGAACATGTAATACAAAAAACCAATACTCCTAATGGTTATGGCTATGTTCACATTAACAAAACAAGTGCATCAATCTCTTTCTAAATGGGCTTTTTTCCAATCTCATCTTCCATCACAGTTACATGTTCTTCATTCTCAACCTTTATTTTAGTCTCTCCTCCTTTATACTAACTCTTGATTAATCCTCATAAAAAGAATCTGGAAGTGATAAATCATATGTACATGGTTTACTTCACTAATTCCATGTAAATGTTGAATCACTTGGGATTTCTTCTTATTGTCATTTTTTTTTCTATACAATATTTTTAATAAATAATAAAAAGAATTTTAACACTTCAATTTTCAAATAAAAAAAATAATTTATTTTTAAATGTCAATATTGAAAGGTTCAATTTCTCAAAGCCCTTTAAAGTAAAATGAGACCTGCCCTTCAAATTTGATACCTGGTAATGATCAAATCAAATTTTGAAATTTTAACGGCTATAATCAACCTGTAATCAACGGCCAGCCTATAAATTTATGGTACATATCAGCCATCAAATCATAGTACATTGGTCAGAAGGCCTTCCACGAGCTAACATAGGGAGTTGGCTAATCTCTAGACCATTTGCATTTTTCATCAGGTAAGTTTGGTTGGAATCCGGCAACACGATTTGATGTTGAAAATGAGATTTACAGTATTAAAATTGCAATTTTTGTTGCAGATAGATGCAGGACTCTCCATTACTTTTGGGGCACCCAGTTTATGCAATTCCAATCATTGAAAACTATTCTTTGAACAATTTTCACCAGATTTTGACAAACACTCCCAGGATTTTAAGTACAAATGATCTAGAGTTTAGCTTACTCCGTAACAGAGACTAAACTCAGTGACGGAGGCTAAGGCTCGGCTATGCTTTGAGGCAAAGACATCATCATTACGGTTAAGCATGTTCTGAGCGCCCTTTTTAACATCATGTGCGAAGGCTTTCAGTTACACTGCAGAAAAGGCTAACACAAGAGAGAGCCTGTTCTTTTGACACAAGAGAGAGCCTGTTTTTTTTTCGAGTTTGATCTCTTTATCAAAGAGTCTTTTTAATCGGACTCCAACTACTTGAGATACCCTCCATAGCTCCTAGGATGGTTCGTCAAGATTCAAAACTGTCCAAGCCTTGAGGACTTCCATATTGGACTATACAGACTGCCGAATTATTTCAACTATCGACCAGTCGTGCTGGGTTCTTTAAGCTAAAAGTAAGCTATCAAGATTCTAACACAAACTTTAATTATCACCTTAAGAGCTTACCAGGACACCGATAGCCCATAACATGCAATATCGCATACTCTGCTGGCAGAGAAATATTTTCCAATAATCTAAAAAAAACGCGAGCAACCCTGGATTATATTCCAAACTTCATCTATTCCGAAAAACATGTCAACGTGTTAGATTGTAACACAGGCTAAAGATAGTAGGTACCGTGCCAAAGGCCCTGGTTTGGTCTTATCCGTGTGTAAGGGGTTTCGAAAGAGTTCGAGTTCTCACTGTAGATAGGGTAAGATGCTTCAATAACGTCGTTAGAAACTTGCAAACGTCTGGAGATTCAATACCATAATCTAAATACCTCAGGGATCACAAAATCCCGCCTACGGAATGATGCAACTTTAAAATTTGTCTTAAAGTCGGTCTAAGAGGTTTTGCAAAAGGCAAACTCGGAAGGATCCAAAGAGGCAGCCTCAGAAGATGATTTGAAATTTCACAAGGAAACCTACAGGGTTTATAGTCCTTCAATGATGACTGCGCCAGTCTATTGGGCACGGGAGGGAAAGCTACTTCAATAACTTAGCCTATCATCCCACGCACCATTCACCTAAAGATCCACCTACAGAGAGAGATTAACCCAACAAAACTCGGCAGTACCAATCGATGGATCAAAATTTATTCAAAGGTCATTTTCGCAATATGTAAATCTCATAGATGTTCTTGATAAATAAGGTAATCAAAGGTCCGCTCAAACAATCAACATTTGATGCCCATTTCCTTTTTTCGGGGAAATAAATTTATGGGTATCAACCTAGGTTCCTCATATTGCAATATACACCTCACCTGTGTAACCACATTGGATACCAAGGACTATCTTCTATGTAAAGATATGAAATAAAGTCACGAGATTCGAAACCATGCCCACTAATAAGCGATTAAAAATTACCAAAATCCACTTCTAACCCAACAGCACACAAATGTTGAAATCGCGTCCTATGCAGATGATTTTTTATTTTTTTATGAAATGCAATCTTAAGGACGTCGATATCCAAGATTTCATAAAAATAGGCAATTAATTTACTAATTACTATTGGTAGATTGTTAAAATTTGAAACTCGAGGATAATATAGCTTTGGTGTACTAATTACTATTGGTAGATTGTTAAAATTTGAAACTCGAGGATAATATAGCTTTGGTGTACCGCAGCTTTTCCAGAGGGATAATTTAATTTATACATGGTTGGACATTAATTGTCTGATACAGTAGCTTCCATTTCTGAGCTGACTTAACTTCATTCTATCCGTCATAATGAATAACCGGTGAACTTTGAATTTTAATTCTTATGGAGGTGTGTCGTTCTCTCATAAGGAAGACGCCCTTGTATGTAGCTTTCAATTTAAAATATAACTAGCAATTGTATTTAGGGGTGCAATAAAAGAACGTCGTGTTGTAAGCTAAGCAAGGAGATGTGGGCATATACAGCAAGAAAGACAATTTGAAGTGTTGAACCACAAATTTTAGTAAATAAAATTTTATGGTTGATACAATAATTTAAAACATTATATTCTTCACAAAGGGTGAAATACTACATTCATCGTTTTTTTCTCGATTATGTTGTTTTTCACAAGTTTAATGTTGTTTTTCAAAAGTTTAATGGGATTTGAGTATGAAGTTTGACCTCTAACATGGACTAACTGGTAATTCATGCAGATTGCGATAGGGTTGATATTTGAATAAATACCAATAAAGTGAACAAATCCGAATTAAGTGGATGATCAATTGAAAATTCACACATTAAATTTTATAAATTTATGTAGAAGTCAAAACTTTAAGTTTCACGAAATTCTAAATCAGAAATTTATGCCACAATAACATTTAGAATTACGTGTGCATTATTACATAAATCTTTTGCTAGTTAAAGAAAAAGTTTTCTACGATTATTAATTTAAAATTGAATATATCATAACCATGGACACTTATTAGTTTTTCAGTGCAAGTAGGACTATTTATACGATATATGTTGCATGCCAACATTCTGTAATTGTATTGGCTTTTCTCATAAGTGGATAAAGAAAACCAAAAACCAAAAACCAATACATAACAATTCACCGACATTGAGTGCTATAACCTTCTTCAAATTGGAAATACAAATGCGACGATTTTTGTACAGAGACATATATTGCCCAGAATATTAATGTTACAATATATTGTTAAGAATGTTATACGCATTAAGGAGACCATGACCCATGACCCATTAGAGGGAGTAGTTGGACGAGCTGTTGGATCTTGATAATTAAGATGATAAATCAATTCTCTTGGCTCTATTTCTACATATTTGCCACCGTGAGAGGACGAACAAAAATTAATCTGTTTATCTTCATTCTATCAAGGAATGCCAAGCAACATCAGTCGAGCATGGACCATGGCAATGGCTTCCTCATAAGAATTAAACCTAAGTTTCTAGGAAATAAAAAACACTACTTTTTCTATCGCAAGATTTAGAATTGACTCCAAAAGACAAAACTCCATTAAGGGTGGTCTTGGGAACAAGTAAAAATACTTTATCTATCAAGATTGTTATATCCCTGGCAGCCTCGTGTGAACCTAGATGAACATGGGCCTGCACAAAGAAACTTGCACAGAGCAACGGTGTAATTGACTTGTTCCAATATTGGTTGGATGGGCGAAATCGTCCTATGTTTAGACTTGTTTTTGAAACACAATTCATGATATAAAAAAATGCCCAACATAAAAAGAACGTAATGTAAAACAGGGATAGGAAATATAGAAAGAATGTAAAACAGGGATAAGAAACAACAGATACAAAATTATTTTGTCTACAGGAATTGTTTGAAGAAATGCGTGACAGTGACATTACTAGCGAGCGAGTACACAGTTGCATGGGGAGAGAAAATTGTAATGTATTTGGGGTCTTATTAAATCCATGGACGTCTACCAGATTTGTCCATATCAGGACTCCACCAAACCACCGATCTCCGTAACAGTTTGTCAGATTTGTCCATATCAGGACTCCACCAAACCACCAATCTCCGTAACAGTTTGTCATGGTGACACATTTCAGATTAATTAATATCACATTTGAGATTAGCTCCATTTGGTATCAACCATCCATCGTTTTTACATTGTCACTATTTTGTTGAAAGAAGCCACACTTCCAATCCAATAATTTACAAATCAAATTTTACTTATCCAAACAGCTGGGTCACAATGGTCTGAATTGGCCACATGAAATTATTGTCTCCAAGAGATCGAAAGGGGCCAACCACCAATTTCATCGTTTAGGAAAAGTCATATCCTCTGGTTATATGTTAATTCGTAATAATTCATAAATGCTTATATTTCTTCCGGGCGTGGGATACCGAGGGTCTATACCCAATAAAATGCCAACTGCTTTCATCTAATCCATTAACTCGATTTCCAACTTAAGATATAATTCTTTGCGTGTATGAGAGTTGATCTTATCTGTTCTCCATAAATTGCAGTCAGGGTTTTATTGATAGCTTGGCTTTGCCATCTTTTATTACAGCTTATTAGGTATTAAGGGATAGTAAATTCTGTCATATCATCACTCTTACTTATCATGCTGTACACCAATTCTCTGAATTTAAAAGTTCTCTTTAACTCCAACAATTTATTAGGATTGCCATCTTTTATTACAATTTGTTTTGTTTTACCTAAATTAGGTATTAAGGGATAGTAAATTCTCTCATATCACCACCCATACTTATCATGTTGTACACCAATTCTCTGAATTCAAAATTTCTCTTTAACTCCAACAATTTATTAGGATTGCTGAACAATTTAATAGGATTGTTGAGACAGAGGAAAACAAAAATGGAGATTGGTTCAAGATGAATCCATGCATAGGGATGCTTATATCTACTTACCATGTTAATGAGCTGTTTATATACATAAAAAGAAAGAGAATTAGAAGTCTTGAACCAAGAAATGTAGCTAAAAAAAAAATGTTTATATGTTACAATAGATTGAAAATCGATTGAAAGTATATCTAGAAAAAAGGAAAAATAAATTTTTAATAAAAGATATATAAAATTATGGAAAAGGCAAGTAGTTATAATATGTGTTTATAAAAATGTTTGGAGTATTGAAATGAATTGATATACATTTCGCTCCTCCTACATTAATTTTTTTTATATGAGTACATATATGTGAAGGGGATATGAACATTTACAAGAAACAATTTGTAACTTACAATTGTACCCAGGGGTACATAGTCAATAAGAAAGAGAATTTGAAGTGTTGAATCATAAAATTTATCATTATATTATTGACATAAATGGCCATTACATTATCTACATTTCAAAAGTAATCTTAAAAAGTTTTGTTGGATCAACCAAATGACAATGGATTCATAGTATATGTTACAATCATGGATACATTTCTTCAATGTGTTTCATAAATAAGGAATTCATAACATCTAAATGGGCATCATTGATAAAAATCTCAAAAAAATAAGAAAGAAAAACTTAAAACGATGTAGATATCTAGAAAGAGATAAATTAAAAACTTAAATAGAGAAAAAAGTGAAAGATTAGTCATTTTAATAAAATTTCCAAAAGGGGACATTACAAAGGCTCATTTTAATATGTAAATACTTTTTTCCAAAAAATAGGATGGCTAACTGCAGAAAACAGTATAAATCTGAAGAGTATCTATAACTCCAAAATTGTTACAGCATTAATAAAGTAAATTTCAGAAAATTTATCTCCAGAGTCCATGTATATATAACACTAGTTGTGCAAATATAATTCCAAGATCCCACCCCATTTGTCATGACCGCCTCTCCTACTGATGATTCCAACTTCCAAGTTAATTCCAAAAGCCCTTTCACTATGACAATTTTCAACAGTTATCACCAAGAGAAAAAGG
>LPNX010717812.1:680120-781802 GCA_001517045.1 Pseudotsuga menziesii
GGCTTCATACCAAAGCAGAACAGTTGACAATCAAGGCAATGGAAGGAATGACGTGGATCAAAGCTGAATTGTAGAAAGCGCAGTAGATGGGTGGTGAACATCCAATAGAACAAGAGGTGGAAGAGTGCACATAACTCAGGACGTCAGCTAGAGCAGTTGTTGACCTAGTCTAGGTAGCATATGATGACTTTAAGCACAACTAAACACACCAGTACTTTCCAGCTAAGGTGGCTTGAGAAAGAGCCACAAGTTTGTGTAGAGGGGCTGTTGGCATGGGTCTAGAGTGCACAAAGTGAGGTATCACCAGCGATGGAAATGTCATCGACAAGAACAAAGGACCGGTATCGAACGGTAAAGAAGCCAACTGATAAGGAATTTTTTGTTAAGTTAGTTAGCAATCGGTCAATTAAACCATTTTGTAATGGCCAAGTGAGCCTATAAATAGGAATAGGATTGTAAGCCTTAAGTCAGCTTAGCAACGAAGAATCTTAGACGCCTCTTTTAACATCTTTGCATTGTATTTGTCCGCATCTACTGATTATGTTGTGGTATCCGAGGATGTTTCGACACATATATGATATTGTTTTCTGGTAGCCTCTTTTGGGAATTGTATGTTTCATATCTCTTTTGTTCTGCGATGAGTTAATGAAGAATGAGAAGAATAGCATTATGTATCTATCCTTATCTTTTATTGCAATGTGATTGATGTGAATTACTACAGTAGTTATTGGTTCAATGTATGTCAATATGTAGAACCGGTTAATTGTGTTTTAGTGCGGATAAATATTATGATAAGTAGAACTGGTCAAGAGTGTGGTAGTATGGTATCTAGATATAAATCTGAATATCTGGTCTATGTTGTGAATGAGTATGAAATGATGCATGTCTTCTCCCACTGTTGAAACATGGTTCATGCAACCATCCCTTAGACATCTCAAGTGAGACTGCACCTACTCTGCAGGTGTTGCTAGAAAGGGTAAAACATTTCTGGGCCGATGTTTAGGGAGTCTATGTTGAGTTTTGTTGACAGCAGTGTGAAGCGAACCCCTTATGACAGAATTGTGTCAACAAAATATCACAAAACTTTTCCAATCTACAGCAATCTTTCCTCTATGTCGAGGCTACAACATTCATGGAAACCAATAAATGAAACTAAGCAATTAATCCTTCTTGTTGAAATCCAAATTTGAACATAGTATTATAGGTTTCCTGGAAGACATTTTTCCTTCGAAAGCATTTGCAACAATAATGTCAAAATCTTGATTTTGGGTTGTGATTTTCTATTATAAATGTTCTGCATAATTGGCCAACACAACTTTCCCTGAGAGCCATGGGACATGTTTTGAATCAATAAAGGAAGAAAGTGTCCATATTAGAGAATGAAGTAAGAGGAGAGATAGAAGAATCCATAAAAGAAATAGAATAGTATAGTCTCCAATGTTTCAAAAATGGAACTGGAAATTACGACTCCTTCAAGAGCAAGCAAAATAGAGCAGACTTTGATTCTAACCTCAACATGATGAAGATGGAAGTAGCTGGTGGAATGAATCATATCAATGATTTACAAGGACAAATTACCAAAATATTTCCAGTATAGTGAAGTGTGGATAAGACTGGGCACTCCTTATAGGATACTCGTTGATCCCCTTGACATTGCTAATTACTATTGATTGGGGGAAAATGAGGACTTTGGACCTACATAAAAAATGAAAGGCATCGTTGTTATAAAACTCTCCAAAATTGGTTGGAAGACAATGATTTGAATACCCAAATTCGGAAACCATCCCAACAAGAATTGATCATCCAACAATGCTCACTTAGGACTCCTTCCCCTGGGCTTATGTGGTAGGAATTTCATGCTTATCGCATGTTATTAATGTGAGAGATATTGAGAATATGGAAATTAATTGGAAGATAGACTGAGGTGTTTGAATCATGCCAATGGTTTGTTTATTGAAAAGATTGTTGTTGGAAATTCTACTTTCAATACCATGGTCAAGCTGCTATGGAGAAAAATGAATCCACTATAGAAAGAAAACTCTCTATTCTCCTGTATTATAAATAATTAACTAATCATTGCATATTATTTTTGTTGTGAATATGATCCACCTAGCATTTGGCGTCATTTTTTTTACTCCAACAGGTTCAACATCGACTTCAACAAGTCTGAACCTCAACACAACTTTGACAGGTTCAACACCTAGACATGCATCGTCGACACCATCAATTGACATGACTATGATATATTGTCTCTCTATCTTCTAATCGTATGTAATGGTTAAACTTCTGAACTGTTCCAAATTCTCTTGTAACTGAACATAATGGACAGACAACCCAAGCATTTTTAGCAATATATTTAAGCATGTACATTATTGTAATATACAATCAAAGTAATGAGCATAATACAACATTAATGAAGTAACATAGATTGGTTCGAATTCTTGCATTTTTTCTGTGTGTCAATGTGTATTGTTAATATGCTTCCACCATAACAATACTTGATTCATTCAATCAAACAGTTGTCCCCGTCGTGCGCCTGGGCACCTAAATCATTGGTATTAGATCTTGTTCAAAGCTTGCTTCAAAGCTTGTCCATGCTTAAGTTGTGTGTAGACACTTCTATGAAGGTTACCCACCTTATGCATGTTCAAACATGCTTACAAACTCAGCAATCCAAGCAGACACTACCTTCGACTTCAGCGTATCTATCTACTCGCACTACTAAATCGAATATTGCTGAAGAAACAAACAATAGACATGCAATTGACGAGACAAAGAAACTCATATAGAAAGCACTTACTCGCCGACGAACCAAAATGTTCACCCAGTTCGATGAGATTCTCACGCAATTCGCCTCGACATCAGGAGGATCCTCTACAAGATCAAACTTCGACAAAATCGGTCCATTCAAAGTGAAAATGCACTTGGAAATACCGAATCTAGAAGGAAATATTGACGTGGAATTCGTAGACAATTGGGTACAACAATTCAAATCCTATTACTCTGTGAATCAACTCTTAGAAGTTGAAAAGATCACCATTGCATCCTTAAAGATGCCGGCCTCTATGCATTGGTGGTGGGAGAACCTATCGAAAAAGATGGAGAAAGACAGAGACGCCATTGATACGTAGGAGAAATTTATTGAGTAGGTCCGGAAGGAGTTATACCCGCCCAAGTACATTGAACAATAGTATAAGAAGTGCAAGTAGCTAGGGAAATGGAAAGACCAATCCATGCATAGTTACACTGATGAGTTTTGTCGACTCATGGCGAGACTTGGCATTTAAGAAGAAGATAAATTGCTTGTTTTGAAGTACGTCAATGGATTGTCCCCGTACATTTAGAAAGAGATGGAGTTTTTGACTATTAGTACGCTTGTGGATGCATTCCACTACGCCAATAAGCTTGAATCTAAACCGAAAGGAAATGAACACTTCACGACCAAGCTGACAGGTCGAACATCCGACAAGAATTTCCCAGCCGAATCTAGTTGTCAAGACACCCTTCTCATCTAACCCTGTTAAAGCAATACCATGGAAAAAAGTACTCTGAGAAATACAAAAGGGAATGTAGCAAAAAAACCCTTGCTGGGAAATGGTGTGATTACCACAATTCATCATGGAATGATACATCTGAATGCAAGGCTTGGAAGACATTTTTGGAAACATTGTTGACCTCCTACTTGTCCGACAAAACCATAGTAGAATTTGACCCAGAAGCATCAACATAGACCACTACGATAAACTCGACTATCGTCGATGGGGAGGAACGTGAGTGCCTATTCCATACATAGATATGGGTTCAAAACAATCCATTGCATCTTATTGTGGATAATGGTATCCATAAGAACTTTTTTTTTCATGATATCGTGAAGAAACTAGGTATTGTCGCCACTTCACATCCTTAGCCTTATAAAATTGGTTGGATGAAGGATGGACAAGAACTAAGGATCACCCATCAATGCAGACTCACCTACTTCATTAAGCCTTTTGAAGATGAAGTACTATGTGACGTGGCACTTCTTTCTATAGATGACACCCTGTTTGGGACACCTTACTTATGGGATCGATATGGGAATTATGAGTCACGGGCTCAGAAGGTGATTGTCAAAATACGGAACCAATGGTATGGTATACCATAACGACGAACTACACCAATGGTTATGATATATACTAAACATAAAAAATAATCTTAGTAATCATGCTCAAATATTCACATTGATCATGAGTAAGCCTCGACATTTGAGGAAGACTGCAACAACTAGTTGACTCATTGACCAGTGCATCTCCCAACAACAAAAGCAACTCGACAATATTCTTGATGAATACTGGAATGTATTTCAAGAGTTAAACAAAGTACCTCTACATTGTCAGGTAAAATACTCCATTGAACTTGTTCCTGGTTCTTCATTACCTAACACATTTGTTTACAAAAGATCCATTATCGAGAATGAAGAGACTCGCAGACATATTCAAGAGTTGATCAACAAAGGTCACATCCAACATAGCTCCTCTCCTCGTGGAATTCCAGACATACTTTTTTCAAAGAAATATGGGACTTGGCGCATGCACATCGACTATCAGGCTCTAAATAAAATTTCATTAAAGAACAAATACCCTATTTCAATGATAGACAAACGCATCAACTGTTCGAAAGGTGTTAAGTTCTTTACTCAGCTCAACCTCAAATATGGATATCATCAAATTACGATCGAGCCCACTGCTGTATGGAAAACTGTATTCAAAACTAAAGAAGTATTGTTTGAATGGTTAGTCATGCCTTTCAATTTAACCAATGCACCCATGACCTTCATGTGATACATGGATGACATTCTTCGACCTTTCATCGACAAGTGTGTCATTGTCTATCTAGACGATATCTTGACTTTTAGTCGATCATGGGAAGAACATGTCCAACAGTTTTGACAAGTCCTTGACACTCTTCAACAACATCAACTCTATTTGAACATGGAAAAATGCGCATTTATGATGAACAACATCAAATATTTGGGGTATGTAATTGACTCTGTAGGAATTCACGTCGATCCCGATAAAGTACAAATCCTTAAATATTGGCCAATTCCTCAAAATCTTCATGACCTAAGAATTTTTCTTGGTTTGACAAATTTTTATCGACGATTCATACTCAGCTTTAGTCACATAGCCTGACCTTTGAATCAGTTGACTAAGGGGAATGGGAAAATGTCTTTAAATGGACATCGACACAACAACACATTTTTTATCAACTCAAACACAAGCTTTGTACTGCACTAGTACTTGTGTTACCTGATTTGCATCATCCTTTTGAGATTGAGACAGACACGTCAGACTATGTTTTAGGTGCAATGATCACTTAGTATGATCACCAAGTCACTTTTCATTCCAAAAATTTCAACAACACCATCATAAGATATTTTATGTATGAAAAGGAAATGTATGATGATGGATCAGATCTTGTCATTGAGTTGGGGGGGGGGNGGTAAACCACCAACACGTTTCTATTATTTGCAAAACTTTGTTTTTACAATATACAATAGTTATTTGCAAGAACCCACTTGCTCGAGACCACAATCCCCAAGTTTCTCAGCCACTACTGAAGGATGAACCCACAACTTGGTTTCTTCCTGCACCTACAGACAAGGATACACCAAGACCCTGATTCTATAGCCACTACTGGAAGGAGGCTAAGACCTCCTTACAGACATGTATCCTGCCCTAGCACCACCCTGCCACCCTAATTTGATATTATTAAACTTCCAGATCTTCTTAAAAACACTGTCTCTTGTTACTCTTCTTTGGTATTTGTCTTATGCTATGGTTGCATAGATCTGGATGACAGAGACACATTTCTTCTACTTCAAACTTCTGCTTAAATACTTCTTCAATCTCAATATAACAACATAACTTTTCAAATCTATTCATGCCTCTTCAATCTGGGAAAACACACCTTTTCCAAACCAACATGCTCCTTCATTTCTTCATTCCTCATTCATAATTTTGTTTATTAGTTTAAACTTCTTTAATCAATTACTTAATTGACAAACCATCTTCAGACCTTCGAGCTCTCTTCCTCTATGGGCCGCCCTGTAGATTTCCTTACACTCGCTTACCTTCCATTTATAGGAGGAGAGCTTCCTCATGTCCTCTGCGGGCTTCTCTTTCTTCCATGTAGGATTCCTTGTGCTATCTTCTCCTCTGCGAGCTCCCCTTGAACATTCCCTGAACTCCTGTTAATCAATTTATAGTTTAAAATTTTAGTTGCATTCTTCTGCAGTCTCTATTTTCAAAATCACCCTGAGTTGTTTATCTCATTTCGAGATTCTTCTTGATCGTAGATCTCAAAAATGTCTTTCCACACTATTAGCTTTCCACAATCGTTTTCCGCAGTAGTATTTCCGCACTCATCCTAAGCCATTGATGTTTATCTCAAAATGTTTCCTAACCGTAAATCTGAGATGGGATGCGGTATGTGGATTTTCGAACCATGACATTTCTCAAAATGTCTTTCCGCACTTAGATTTCTTCCTTAATCATTCTACACCATTGATCTCATGTGGGCTTCTTTCTGATCATCGATCTTCGATAAGATCCGGATAGCAGAATGCGGTTTTGTGACTTTTCCATAATGTCATTTCTAGATTTCCACTTCCGCACTAATATTTCCACCCCAATCATTCTGCACCGTTGATCTCCTATGGACTCCTTCATGACTGTTGATCTTCCAAAACGTGGGATGCAGAGTGCGGGTTCTCAAAAGATCAAACATTGCTTTCGCACTTCTTCTCCTTCCATTTTATGCACTAACTTTTCCGCACCATCGATCTTTCACGGAAGTCTTTCTGACCGTCAATCTTATGGATCGTGGGATGTAGAATGTGGAACTATGGCATTTCCCACATTCTTTTCATGATTCTTCGTCTTCCATTTTCTGCACTAACCAGTTCGCACCATCGATTTTTCATGAAATTCTTTTTGACCGTCGATCTTCTGGATCACGGGATGCAGAATGCAAAACTGTGACATTGCCTACAGTCTTTTCACGATTCTACTCCTTCCGCTCTCCACCTTCCACTTTTCTTTATGCTGAAATCATTTTCTGTCGCCCATCTCCTTGCAAATCTATTCTCAGCCACCTGATATTGATCTTTTGTGGAACTTATCTCCTGTCCACTTTTTTGTTTCCGTAATATCTTTCCTGCAACTCTTTTTTCGCACCGTCGATCTGCTACGGGATAGATATTGACCGTTGATCTATGCTCTTTTCTGCCTATATTTTGCAGAACTGATCCTTAACCATTGGATTTCGTGTGGGATCCTTACTAACTATTCATTTCTGAACTATTGCAGAACTTCACCTTGTCCTTCTACCCTTCCACATGTAGGACTCCTTCTCTACTGGCCTACGGGCTTCCTCAATTTCCATCAATGATGTTACTCTATGTCATCATATCTACCATTTCATCAGTCATTCCATGTCATCACTACCTTTGTCTTTATGTTGTCTTTCGCTAAGTTCACTCCGCCATCATGTCCTTTGCTTATCTTTTGGCATTCATGAACTACTTTGACATCAATGACAACTATAATCCATATTGCCAACAATCCCCCCCTTTGGAATTGATGGAAACATCTGAATATTCTCCCCCTTTGACAACAATGACAAAGGATAACTTGTTATACCAATGATGTACCTATTTTGATATAGGATTTTCTGTATTTCTTCTTTCTGACAACTCCCCTTGTCATCATATCTCCCCTTTGTTAACTAAACTTGGTATTTAATCAATGTATTATCATTTATCTTTAACATTTCCTTTCTTGCAATAGGTTCTTGAATCATAACTTAAATGATAGATCCATGGACTCCCCCTGTCACTATACTTCCTCTCCTATGCCAACATTTTTGTGAGAGAGTTTACACTTGGCATTTTCTTCCACACGTTGTTCTCCTTTTTTTTAACTGTATTATGTAAATTGCTCTATTCAAGAGATATTCACATAATCCTTGGTCTAAGATAACAATATTTAGATGGACTGTGACTAGATTTATTCAGGTTCTAAATTTGGTAGAACTGCTAAATTAACCCCACCTGACCATTGGTCCCACAGGAAGCGCTCAATGACGAGTGGACTTCAAACCTTCGATAAACTGGATTTCATAAGGATTTTGATCCCATCTCCAGTAATTAATTTACTTGCTAGTTTGTAAGCAAAATGACTAAAGGACCGTCAAATCTAGATCGATGATGAATCTCAAATATCATAGGGAGGATTTCATCAAATATCACGCCCGTCAAGATTTTCTTTCTTCACGCTATTTCACCTTGTGAAATGGCTCACAGTCATTGATCTAAAGCATGCTTTCATCTAGACAGTCGGAATATGTGACCCCTACCTAATTCCATTAATATTCTTGCCACACATTCCTTCTTCAGAAATCGAGATCAAAACCAATTGTGGTATCTTTCTTCATTCTTTATGCATTTGTATCAAGTCATGATATCAAATATGCATTCAAAGATACCTTCATCCTTTGCAAAAACTTTGCTTCAACAAGCTCTTCAAAACTGATCTATAGTTTTGGTCTTCATTCTTCTTTATGATTTCAGGGATGACAATATAACCATTACTAACATTGTTATCAATGACAACAAACTTTTCAAACATTATCCCCCCGACTACATGATCCTCTCTAATGCTTTATTTCAAGGTTCTCTTCTACGTTATGTGGGATTTTTTTAGAAAAAACATCCATCTCAAGTTCCACCGCTATCACTAATTCCTTATTCATCATCTTTATTTCGATCATAATGAATGGCAATCATATCTACAACACTATTAAAACCCTCATCATCTTGGGAAACCTTTTTGATATTTGAAATCTTGGTTTCTTCTATTTATTTGGAGTCTTCCTTTCTTCTCCAACTCTTTCCATGAGGTTCCTTCTGATTTTTCAAAAACTTGCCATCATCTACTGTCATGTGTTTTGACCAATCACTATCAACACACTGGATATCTCATTTATCTTGTGTTTCTAGGGTAGTCAGGTATTATTCTTTCAAAGTTATTTCTTTCCAAAGCTTCTTATGTTTTCTAATGTCTTTTGATCTTTCTAAGATTTCCATTAATCTACAATTTCTTTATTTATGTCCATGGTTATGACAATTGAAGCATTCTAAATTTATTTCTTGTAGAGGTGTAAAGGGGTTATAACTTCTGCTCTTAACTTGACCAATTGTTTGATCATCCTTAAGGTTATAGTTTTTAACCTTCAAACTTTCCATTTCATATGCTCTACAATTCATAGCTTTGTGCCCAAAGTTAGAGCATGCAAAACAATAACCAAGGAAAATGTGAGGATACATGTTTTTATTAACTTTCTTTGGAGTTGTCTTGAATTCCTTTTTGATGGGTGGAAATGATCTTCTGGAGTTCTGACCATTGCTTGTCTTTTCTTCTTCTTTATTCTTGAATGTACTAAGAAGAGAAGTTGCATAAAATTTTGAGATAACTTGATTTTCTTCTTGAGAATAACCTATTCCATTTTTGTTAATTGGATCCCTTTGTGAGGTTATAATATTATCTAAGATTTTAGAACTATTTTCATATCTTGTTTGGATAAATTTGACATCAAGCTCTTTTCTTAAGTGAACTAGTTATGCCTCCATTATTTCATGGGCTAGTTGTTTTTCTTTAAGAGATTTCTCCAGTATTTCTTCTATCCTACTTGCCTCTTGAATTTGGTGTTTCAAATTTCTCATGATTTTCTTCATCTCTTATTTTTTATGTTCATGCTCTTGCTGTTGTTCAACTAAGAAACTTTTTAGCTATCTATATTTTTTTTTGTATCTTCTTAGTCCATTCAAAGGACCGAATAGTTATTTTTCCATATTAACCTCTACTTCATCTTCTGACTCTTTCTTATGCTCAATTTCTTCTATCTCATTACACTCTTCAATACCTAGAAAAAGGAATTCATCATCACTAATCTTAGATGATCTAATGTCTTCTTCTTTTGAGTAGAAATTCTTTTTTCCTTTGTAATTTTTCTTATAGTGGAATTTTCCCTCTTTCTTGTATTGTTTGTTTTTGTCATCTTCATCTTCAGAGTCTTCCTTGGGATAAGGACACTTTTCTTGAAAGTTCCCAATTTTGCCACAATTAAAACAACTGAAGGGAAGCTTGCCTTTGTACTTCCCTAATCCTTTCTGAAGTTTTTTAACAAAATTGGCTTCTTCTTCATGAGATTATTCATCATGGTTGATATGATATTTTTGCTTTTGGTTTGTTTTCTTGATTACTTTGAAAGTTTCTTCTTCTTTTGGGATATTATCAATACCTAGTCTTAATTCATAGGCTGTAAGGATTCCATACAATTCATCCATGGTAAGATATTCTAGGTTCTCTTGGTCTTCAAGAGTGGATACTTTGGGATTATATGCCACAGGAAGTGTTCTTAGTATATTTTCAACTAACTCATAGTATGGTACTTCTACCCCCAAACCTTTGATTGTATTAACAAGATTCTCAAATATTTCGAAGTAATCTGAAATATTTTCATCATCCTTCATTTTTAGACTTTCATATTGTACTTTGAGAGATTGAATTTTTACCATCTTTACGTTGGAGTATCCTACATATATGGTTTCTAATTTGTCCCAGAGCTCTTTTGCACTTTTACAGGTCAGTACTTTTGCAAGAACCTTCTTACTTATACCAGCTTGTAATGTATTTAAGGCCTTTACATGTTCCCAAAATTTCCTCCTTTCTTATGCTTCTGTGGGAGTGACTTCTGGAACTGTATATCCTTCTTCAACTAATTCCCAAACTTCCAGACCAATGGACATTAGATAGTCTTTCATTCTAATTTTCAAGAAAACATGGTCTTCACCATCAAATATGGGAACTCTAATTGAAATATTCATCTGTTGCTCCATAGTGGTTGTAATAGGATATCCTTTCCAGTGGTTAAACTGTGGTGAATTATCCTTCTCTGATACCAATTGATGGATTAGGTCTTGTCACTGAGAGGGGGGGTGAAAAAATGACATAAATTTAAACACAATTTCTTTTATTTTAGAAAATGTAAAAAACAAATTTGGACACAATGTTTTACCATGGAACCTAATAATATAAACCACCAACATGTTTCTATTATCTGCAAAACTTTGTTTTTACAATATACAATAGTTATTTGCAAGCACCCACTTGCTAGAGACCACAATACCCAAGTTTCTCAGCCACTACTAAAGGATGCACCCACACCTTGTTTTCTTCCTACACCTATAGACAAGGATACCGTAATGTCCCTTTTTGAATTTTTACTAAATGACCAATTATTTCACTTTTTCCCCAATTTTGACCTTAACTAGTTTTGATGTCTAGACCTCCAAATTGACCCAAATGCTTCCAAATTTTCTCTGAAGATAAATGACTGATAATATAAATTAAATACAATGCTCATGTATTTTTTTTTACCTCCCAATTACTTCTATAAAAATTTTTAATGTTATGTTCAAAGTAGGAGTCTTTACTAGCAAATTGGGGCTCCAATCCCTCCCGGGTAATTGCCAGAAATGGCTTCACAAATGATCCCAAAGTCACTTGAATTTATGAATAGAGGATGCGTATGTGTAAGATACATTTTAAAATTCTCATATGCATCATGTTTCAGTTTATACAGGCTGTTATGATGCTTTCCAAAACAACTCCCAAGTCACAATTTCGACCCTTGGGGAAAATGCACCAAATCTTCTCCCAATGCAATAAAAATGATTAAGATGGATTACAATGCTTAAGTACTGAACATGAGACTTTAAATACAAATTAATTAAATTCCATATATCATACATTTATCAGAGATACATTCCTCCATTCGAAATAATAAGCATTACCATGGCATATATCAAAATAGAGTGGAAATTGTCATTGTTTGCTCCTTAAAAGTCATTTTGGCATACAACTCTTGGGAATTTCGACTTGAAACTTTATGAGAATGAATAAAATATAATATTTAACTGATTAAAATCATAAATTGACAATGAAATTCTCTCCCAAATCAAAATTATCAGCATTGCAATGGTTCACAACAAGATAGTGGTGAAATGACACTATTTCTTCATTGTTCAACATTTTTACATGAATTCTATTGGGTATTTCGACCTAAGAGTCTTCTGAAAATGAAATACAGATCATATAAATCATAACATAATATATTTGGCATTATAATCTTCCCCAAATATATCAATAGCTCACCCAAAACGCAATCCCTCCATTTGCATGAATATGGTGTGAAAACTAGAAATAGTTGAGAGAGAGTGCTGCAATAGAAGCATCCACATGATTTCCTGTAGATTACACCTGAAAATAATAATCTATTAAATATCCATGAAATACCTAAGTGGCCTTTCCAAACACCAACTAGGGGGAATATTTCACCCTCAAAATTGGATTAAGCAAGAAAATTAGTCATCCACTAGCTCTCACAATTCACAAATGAGAAAAAGCTTCTTCTCATGGCTGATCCCTATATTTTATAAAAATTATTAGCCTTCTAAGGTTCCAAATCCATCCATAAACCAAATCCAAGTCGAATTGGTGTGGCTGCTCATACTATGCCATGTGGCCTCTCTCTTCACCTTCCCTCTTCTCCCAAATTTGAGTAGGAGCCTCTTGGCCTTCTCCAACTCCCAAATTTAACCTCTAAGATGCTCTATTCAGTCCTGATATGTCAATATGTCATCCTTTATATCTGACTTGTGTCATAACTGTCATAGAATCTCCATCATTGGTGTCATAGATGTCATAAATGTAAGGGGAATCTAGCCAAGTGTCCATGAAACTCCCATTTGGCTTTTCCTCTCCCATGTAAGTTACAATTCATCCCAAATTTGACAAATGAAGTATATGGACAAGTATAATATCCTTATAATCCATCCAAAAACATTAGGCTTCCCATATATTTGAATTTGCAAGAGAAAGATATCATTTAACTTAGGAATTCTAGCTAGTGTGGGCCCCATAGTCTCCATGTGTCTTCATGCTCCATTGCCACTTCCTTTTTCTCTTGTATTTATTTAATAAGATACATTATTAAATATTTATCCCCTTCTAATGTCTAAACATCATTAATTATCCCCCTTATTCCAAATATCAAAGCTTCCACCCCCAACCTAGGAAACTAGTGATTTTCCTCTTTGGCAATTATTTGACTTTTAGCATCCCTTTGACAACTTTCATGAACATGGAAAATGTGATTTGACCATTGTGACCCAATGAAAAATTTGGGACATTATAGATACACCAATACCTTGATTCTCCATCCACTACTAGAAGGAGGCTAAGACCTCCTTGCAGGAATGTAGCCTGCCCTAGCACTACCCTGCCACCCTAATTTGATATTATTAAACTTCCATATATTCTTAAAAACATTGTCTCTTGTTACTCTTTGGTCTCCATCTTATGCTATGACTACATAGATCTATATTATAGAGACACATTTCTTCTACTTCAATCTTCTACTTAAATACTTCTTCTCAATATCAATACAACAACATACATTTTCAAATATATTCATGCCTCTTCAATCTGGAAAAACCCACCTTTTCCAAACCAACATGCTCTTTCATTTCTCTGTTCCTCATTATTAATTATGTTTATTAGTTTAAAATTCTGTAATCAATTACTTAATTGACAAACCATATTTAGATATGCGAGCTCTCTTGCTCTGTGGGCTCCCTGTAGATTTCCTTACACGGGCTTACCTTCCACTTATAGGCGACGAGCTTCCTCATGTCCTCTATGGGATTCTCTTTCTTCCCAGTAGGATTCCTCATGCTATCTTCTCCTCTGTGGGAGACCTATGGACATTCCCTAAAAAACCTGTTAATCAATGTACAGTTTAACCTTTTAGTCACGTTCTTCCGTAGTCTCTATTTCCTAAATCACCTTGAGTCGTTGATTTGATTTCAAGCTTCTTCCTGATCGTAGATCTCAAAAATGTCTTTCCACACTATTAGATTTTCGCAATCATTTTCCACATTCGTCTTTCCGCACTGATCCTGAGCCATTGATCGTTATCCCAGACTATTTCCTGACCGTATATCTGATATGGGACACGGTATGCGGATTGTCGAACCATGACATTTCTCAAAATATCTTTCTGCACTTAGATTTCCACCTTAATCGTTTGGCACCGTTGATCTCCTACGAATCTTATTTGTGATTGTTGATCTTCGATAAGATGCGGATAGCGGAACGCGAGTTTGTGACTTTTACATAATGTCATTTCGATATTTTCACTTCCGTGCTAATATTTCTACCCCAATCATTTCACACTGTTGATCTCTTGCAGACTCCTTCATGATCGTTCATCTTCTGGAACGCGGGATGCAAAGTGCGGGTTGTCAAAATCTCAAACATTGCTTTCGCACTTCTCCACCTTCTATTTTTTGCACTGTTGATCTTTCATGGAAGTCTTTCTGACCGTTGATCTTCCAAATTGTGGGATGCGGAATGTGGAACTGTCGAATTTCCCACATTCTTTTTGCGATTCTCTATCTTCAATTTTCCACACTAACCTTTCTGCACTATCAATTTTTCACAGAAGTCTTTTTGACCGTCGATCTTCTGGATCGTGGGATGCGGAATGTGGAATTGTGACATTTCGTACAGCCTTTTCGTGAATCTGCGCCTTCTACTTTTCTTTATTTGGAAATCATTCTCTGTCTGTGATCTCCTTGCGGATCTATTATTAGCCGTCCAATCTTGATCTTTTGCAGAACTTATTTGTGGATCTATTTCTTATTTCCCGCAACACTTTTTCCGCATCGTCGATCTGCTACGGGATAGATATTTTCCATTGATCTATATGATTGTATGGAACTTCACCTTTTCCACCTATATTTTATGGAACTGATCTTTAATTGTCAGATCTCGTGCGGGATGCTTCCTGACCGTTCATTTCTTAACTATTGCAGAACTTCACCTCGTCCTTATGCCCTTCCACACGTGGGCTTCCTTATCTGCTGGCCTGCGTGCTTCCTCAATTGTCATCAATGATGTTATTCTATGTCATCATATCTTCCATTTCATCATTCATGCCATGTCATCAATACCTTTGTCTTTCCTTTTTCTTTCACTAAGTTCACTCTTCCATCATGTCCTTTTCTTATCCTTTGTCATTCATGAACTACTTTGATATCAATGACAACTATAATCCATATTTCCAACATATTCCATTTTGAAAGCCCTTAAGCAATGGAGAGATTACATTCTTGGGAAGGGAACAATTATTGTTATTGACCAAAATCCTTTATAGTTTTCCCTGTCCCAGTTGAATTTAGAAAAACCTCTACAAATCAAGTGGATTAATTACCAGCAATAATTTCAGTTAATAATAAACTATTGGAAAGGTAAATCCAATGTCACAGCCGATTGTGTGAGTTGACCACCCATTACTCTACTTTTTATAGTGATGAGTATGTAGGGCTATGACATCACTACTTGGCCTCAAATGTATTCGGTAGATTGCAACTTTTCTACAATTTAGCGACGGCTTCAAACTGACCCGCCATCCACTACTGACTATTTCCTGAAAGATACCTTGTTATACAAGCTTGGACAACTTTGTGTACTGACAGGTGAGCACTGACATAAACTCATTTTGGATGCACACTACAACAATAATGCAGGACACTTTGGAATATAAAAGACCCTTGTCATCCTCCAAAAGTATCTTCATTGGCCTACACTTAAATATGACGTCAACAGGTACATTCGATCATTTGTGGTTTGTGCCATTGCTAAACCGTCAAACCGACGATAAGGATTTTACACCCCTTTGTCGGATCCTAGTTGACCATGGGAGTTTATTTCTATGGACTACTTGACAGGATATCGTACTACCAAACATCAGCATGGCGCGATCTTAGTAGTAGTCGACATATTTTTCAAGATGGCTATTCTCATTCCATGAAAGAAGAGTATGACAACACAACATACTGCTCAGCTCTTCTTCGAGCATGTTTGGAAACATTATGGATTACCAACGATCGTCATTTTCGACATATATTCTATATTTTTCAGCATATTTTGGAAGACTCTCTAGTAGC
The DNA here is from genome assembly GCA_001517045.1 of Pseudotsuga menziesii. Taxonomy (NCBI): domain Eukaryota; kingdom Viridiplantae; phylum Streptophyta; class Pinopsida; order Pinales; family Pinaceae; genus Pseudotsuga; species Pseudotsuga menziesii. The sequence goes on from LPNX010717812.1 coordinate 696,232, forward strand.
AGATCGACATGAGACTCTCCTTATCAACAACTTTCCATCCTGAGACAGACGTACATATGAAAGTTGTGAATCGCTTGGTAGTACAACTGCTCCGCATGTACAACCAAAAGATTCACCATACATGGAATGAAAGTCTCCCATACATACAACACAGTTACAGTCGTGCTCAACACAACTCTATGGACATGATTACATTCGAGATCTGTTATGGATTTCAGCCCTCAACACCCATCGACTTGATTAGTTCCTTGACACATTCGAATGAAATTGACTCTGGTCGACGAGAAGTTGAAAAAACATTGAAGTTTTGAGATCAAATATACAACATCCAGAAACAAGAACATGAAATGTTGCAACAAGCTAATGTGAAAGCTCGTTGAAACATAATGACTTGCAAAAAATAGAACCTGAAGTAATCCATCCATATGTTCAGGAGCCTATTCCTTACGACACCATTGTGGGACTATGAATATGCCATACAAGGATGACCACAATTCCCTTGTTTTAGGTGGCTAAAAATAGACAACTCCCAGCACAAGGAAAGTGATACTCTGCTACTGAACTCACCAACAAGTTTCCACATCTATACAAGAAACAAATTGGGACCATTGTTTATTAAGGAAGGAGGTATGATCCACCTAACAAATGGCATCATTTTTTCGACTCTAACAGGTTCAACATCAACTTCGACAAGTCTGAACATCAACACAACCTCGACGGGTTCATCATCTCGACATGCATCGTCAACACCAGTGATTGATACGACTACAACAGATTGTCTCTCTATCTTAAAGTCATCTGTAACAGTTGAACTTCTGAACCATTCCAACTTCTCATGTAACTAAACATAACGGGAAGAAAGCCCAAGCTTTCTTAACACTCTATTTAAGCATGTACATTATTGTAATATACAATCAGAGTAATGAGAATAATACAACCATAATTAAGTAAGAGAGATTGGTTCGAATTCTTTCATTTTGTTTATGTGTAGTGTATTTCATGTTTTGGAGTTCTATATTTGTTTGAACCAGGTTCATTCCCTCCCCTTTCCATGCAACAAATCCCAAGATATCATCTTGATAGAGCAAGGCGCAGCTGAAAACACCTGTGGCATAGATGTAGTCTTACCTAAGATGTCTTTCTATGGGTAACTACTAGCACCAAGTTTTCGTATTTGGGTGGGGGGTTTCTCTTCCCTTGGTATTCTACAAGGGTGCTCGACCAAAGCTAGTGGGTGCAATACTTATACCAATTATGCATAATTAAGATGCGACTCTATTCAACCATCAATAGATACTATAGCAGTAAATATAATGGATTATAGACAATTATTGCTATAAAATTGAGACAGATGCATATAAAATCATTTGTAAGAATAATCATAAATACTTATTCAAAAAATATATATATATGTGATTCAAATACATTCATCATTTACAAATTTGACATAGTATCTAATGTGGAAACCCATCTAGGAAAAACCACAAAGGCGCTCTTCATCTAGCATGAGAAATATATGGCACCTTTTTGTCTACGCATTGAGTTGCAGACTTTGTTCTAGATCTTCTTCTCCTATCTATACAGACTTCTCTCTCCTCTCATGCTCTATGGTCTTCTGTTGTGGATCCTTCTCTACTTGAATCTAATTTTGATCCGAACACAGCCTCGATCAACTCAACTTCTCTATGACTCTTGACTCTTCAACTCTATTGTTGATCTGCACATAACCTAGATCAACTTAATATCTCTACACTTCTGCGCAGTCAGCTGTAGAATTTTTCGACTCTACTGTTGATCCGCACAAATCCTAGATCAACTTAATATTTGTACAACAACCAGAAGTAACATAAGATAATTCAACATTAATGAAACTAACATAGACCAACCCCCACATAACTTGGGTTTTTCCTTCTTATAGACTCTTACATGTTGCTCTCAACCGACTTCATATAGTTATCTAACAAGTTGTCATTCCTATTCTAGCAACACATTTTAGTAGGCACTAACGGCCCAAATTATAAAGATGCTTTCATTCGTGTGACTTTTACCAACTCTGGCCAACCTTGTACCCACGACCTTTTTGAACTATCGCTTTCCAAACATTGTGTCATTGCATGCCTTCTCAGCATGGTTTCTTTTGTCCCAACTTACATTTTCACCTCTTTTCCTTTTGTTGCGGCTTCTCTCCTATCTTGAAATATTCTTCTGTTAAACTCTTCTTTCTCTTATCTTCTTCTTCTACCCTTCTCTTTCTTTTGTGGCTGCTTCTGTTGATGCTTCCTTTCTTCCTTCTTCTTCTACCTCAGTTGCAACTTCCTTTCTTCCAATGATCGAACTCTATTCATACTTGGGCATAATTCTAACTGAATTAAGCCTAACTTTCCCTAGGGCCAACAAGCCCCCAACACTCACCTATGACTCATCCTGATCCATGCAATGCTTATTCTTCTACTTCTACATTTGAGACAACTTTCCCTTGAAAATGTTGGAAGATTTTCAAGATCTTTTTTGACTCTCGTTGCACATCTTCCTCTTTATGGAAGTTTTCCACCAGGTCAAAATTGGGGTGTTCGGATGGTACGAGCCCTATTCTTACCACTTCTCGTCACACTCTCTAATGTATAGGCTGGATAATTCTTGTAATCCTTTATGCTTCAACCTATAACTCTGCGACTTTATCTGCCCTTTGTTTTTGTTGTGTGCGCAGCACCGCCACTTGTTATTTTATCTTATTTATTTATTCTTCCTTAGCCATCTTCTCTGCTAAGTGTAAATTGTTTATCTTGTTTTTTCAGCTACGTTACTTCTATCTCGGTTCTGCATAGCTCCTCTGCAACTTTCTCTAGTACGACATCATCGGTCAAGGATTTCCATGTATGAGAAACTTGGTCAATAGCCTTGGCACATGATGACTCTGCTTCTTTGATCTTATTCGCAGCCTCTGTCACTCATTTTCTTATTTCTTCTATCACCTCTGGGGGAGTATGTTGGAGGATCTAGTCGGTAAGCTGACTAAGTCGAATGGCCAACTAATGATAGATTAGGTCGACTGCATAAGGTCATGTCGGTTGACCGAACCGACAGGTAGTTATATGTAACTGTTTGTAAATCATATATATTAGGTTGTTGAGCCAGATGAGAACTTGGTTTAGTTCTGTTTTTTGTATGGACCCTTCTAATATAATATAATATATTATTCTACATCTATGTTCTTGTCTCTTATATATGTTATGTTTGTATGCTTTAATGTGTATTATTGGTAACCCTCTGTGATCTATGATATTACAACATTGGTTACATTGCCGGTAGTACATATCTGAGATGACTATAAGAAGATGATATCAGAACATGATATTAAGAACTGGTGGGAGCGTAAGATAGCAAATTAATTGTAGAATTACGCGCAGAGAAATAGATTAACAACTGCTCAGGAAAAGGAGATATTCTTCACTAAAACTCATGAGAAGTTCATAGAATCGGTACCCCAGCTTTTGAAAAAACTTTTGGATGAAAAAGCCGGAAGAAACTAAGGACCAAGAGCTGCTAGAGAAACTTATTCGAGGGGGAAGAACAAACCTGTCGAAGTGGTTTGAAAATTTCACCGATGAATTCTGTGAGGAGAAAGCTATAGAAGAAAGAACTTTGGTAGAAACCATTTAGAAAAAATTCTATACAGACCTTACTGAGCGGTTCCTATGCTCCTTACCGACCTTACTGTTCAAATTCCTGATAGAAAAAGGAGTGGGTCATATTTTCAAACCTCGTCCATCACTACACGAACCGCCACCAAATTCTAACTGGGCGGAGAAACAGATAAAGTGGGAGAAATTCATTGCCAAAAGGGAGTGGGAATATTTCCTAAGCAAGTAAACAAAACTATCTGAGCTTTCTAAAGTGTTGGGTAGGCTATGGGGGGGTACTTGGTCGTATGTCAAGGTAAAGTGAATAGGATTCTAGTGGACTAAAAGGAGATACCATCACAGCAATGAAAAGTCAACCTAAAAATGAAATTGAACAAACAGTGACACACAAAGGTACGACGGATTTACAAAGAATAGAGAGAGAGAAGAGGCTGAAAAGAAGGGAAGAAAGAAGAGAAATGGCTATATCACTACAAAGAGGAATGAATACTAGGGTGACAGACCAGGAAATAAATCTGCCAGTGTCAGATCATGACCGACAGGACGAAGGCATGGATGAAGAGGCATCACCCATGGAAGAATACTTGTGGATAGAGCAGCGTGACACTCTCCAAATAGAATTTCCCCCATGGAATAATACTTGTGGATAGAGCAGCATGACACTCTCCAAATAGAATTTCCCCAAGAGATAAGACCTCTGTCTCCAATGAATCCGAGTACCAGGATGCAAGCCATTGTCGAAGAAGACTTAAGACTAAGAGTTGGTGAGTTTGGTATATGGAGCCGACTAGACGATGAGGTAAATGATGATAATCATATAGTGATCTATCAACCAAAGGAAGGAAACTAGGTCACACTTCAGGCATACCCTTCCAACCGAAGTATCCACTTACTTTACCTGACACATGAAGGAGCACCCCCCCTGCCAAATACAGCTTTGGAAAATACAGAACAGTTGGACCTGCAAACAAATAATTGCAGTTAGACATCGATAGGAGAAGTCGACCCAAACCGACTACTTATCAGAGAAGAAATGAAAAACAAAACAACCGACAGGAACAAAATTTTTGTCAACAACAAAGAGACAAGAAAAACATCCCACTACCCCCACCACCGCCACCTCCTAAAGGAGATAGCGACAGCAAGTTCGACATGGGTCACGGATCAACATATATCCCTCTATACAAGGCTAACAAAGATAATAGATGGCATTGGTTCGTCTGTGAATCGACATGGGAGGCAAATCAGGTTACAACTGAAGATCAACAAATGGCATAGTTTGTTGGTGCCTTGAGAAAAAGAGCACTAACGTGGTACATGACCTTTATTGAGAGAACCCCTCAAGCATCTAATGCAGAAATTAAAGCACAATTCTTGTCATTATTTAAAACTCCAGATGCAAAACATCTGGTAGCTAGAAAGTTGAAAACAACATCGCAAAAGCCAGTAGAGTCTTTCTGAGAGTATGACAAATGTTGGAAAGACCTCCTCAACCAACTAGATTATGTAATTGATGAACAACTATTAATTTAGTGGTTCCTTGCAGGTCTATCACAGAAAATTCGGTGGCACATAAGCTTGGAGACATTTAAAACGTATGAAGATGTGTTTGCTAAAGCTCTGCAAGTGGATATGGACGAATATTTCCCAGCATATCCCACGGATACTAGACTAGAAGAACAACTAGAAATCATGCAGAAATCATTGAAAGAGTTGAACCTTTAAGAATCGGGATGTTTGGTGCACAAAATTCTCAACGGCCGGACACACCAAAGATAACTGTTGACAAGACATCAGCCGACAGGACATTCGATTTGTGCAGACAAAGTGCTTTTGTGACATCTACCAAGAACATGGAGAACACACAACGAAAGATTTCTCGTATAACATGAAAAATGGTAAAGCATCTTGGTGTGCAATTTGTGAAGTAAAGAGTCACTTCACAACCGACTGCCACCTAAACTTAAAGAATCGACAAAACTACCAAGCAATCTACCAGACAAACGTAGTTGCACAGAACAACGATAACAATCAGCGAAGCAGTGGTCAAAACGAACAGAATAATCAAAGATATGAAGCTGTCGATATGAGTGCCAGTTCGACAACCATCGTGGAGGATACAGAGGTCGAGGTTGATTCTCTAGGAATGACGACAACTGACCACATCAACCCATCCATTGTTTCACATGCTATAAAGAAGGGCATCGATATGCAGACTGCCCATACAAGAACAGAACCGATTTAAAATTTTGTACTAGTTGTGGAGTTGGGGCTCGCTCATTAGAGGATTTCCCTACTATGCTTGATAAAATCAATAAAAATAAAAATGTTAATGTCTTGTCATGCGTTCAAAAACATGATGTAATCAATACGAAGAATTTGCATATAGTAACCCGACAAGGGACAAAAATTGGGAGTGATAAACCATGCATAAGAGAAATAAAAGAAAAAAAATGAATATCCTAACCCAGCTAAACAAAAACAACGGTATAAAGACACAACGAATATATTTAAAGAATTTTCTCGACAAGAAGAAGTTGATGATAGTCGGCAAAGCACAGTTAAAGAGTTAATACATTTAGTACAAGATGATAAAGTGGTATCTCAATTCATTGACTTATTGTATAAAATGAAACACAACAATAATACAGAAAAACAAACAAAAAACATGTGCAGTCTAAACCAGAAGGACAAAAATGATGCCGAACCACTTGTCGACCTAGAAATTGAAGGATACCATGTCCGACAAGTTGTACTCGACTTTGGTTCACAAGTAAACATTATGAATTGTGACACTTTGGAACAATTGGGTAAACCTCGACTATACGAGTTAGGAATATACCTAAAATTAGTCGACCAAGGTCTGATCGAACCTATCAGATTTTGGAGAAATATCGATTGACAATAAAAGGAATATCAACCAAAGTCAGCTTTGAAATTATTGACCCTAAGGAAGGATCCAATTCCTTCCCAGCGTTAGTAGCTCGACCTTGGGGAAGAAAAATGAAAGCATCGATATCTTTAGACAAATAAAGGATAAAACTAAAAGAGAATGGACAGAAAGTCATAGTACCAATCCACCCATCCCAAGGACCTTGGATAGAACCTATTCATGAAGAAGTCGACATCCGACAATTATATCAAATACAAAACAATGGAGACTACACAGAACCCAATGTCTATGGAAAACTTCACTTAAGCAATCAAGATTCAGTAGGATACAACTCAGACACAGAATTATATGATTAGGAAGTTGAAAAATACAAAACACAAGCAAGACGTTGCTGGACCATTCAAACATTACAGAAGAAACCAGTTCAACAATGTTTCTTGGTTTCCATCATCCCAAAAGTATTTGAAAAGAAAAGAAGGGAATACCCTACCCTAAAACTAGCAAATGTAAGTATCAAACAAATCCCAAGATACAAAGAAACAGAATCACCAGTTATGCATATAGAACAAGTATCTAAAAACATTGGTGAACATGGTCGACTACAAAACCTAGTAGAAGCCTTCACAGGACAAGCTGCTAGATGGCGGGATACCCATCAATCAAGATTACAGACATGGAAAACAGCTTTGACTTACTTTGTAGAAGATTCAAAGGAAAAAGGTTAACCAATCAAGCCCAAATACCTATGTTTATCCAAGGGCAGGACCCTAAAGAGCACATAAGAACATGTGAAAAAGAATGGAAAAGACTTGGGTATAAGGACGAATGTACATGGCCACACCTATTTCCATTGACGCTATCCGACCTACCAAACAAATGGTACAAAATGGAAGAAGCACGAGGTGAAAAATTCCTATGGCATGAACTTAGAGAGAACTTTATCAAAGACTTCAGCTTTATACCACAAAACCAAAAGTTAGTCGAAACTGCAAAACAAATCAAGGCATTTATAGAACCAACTGGGAACAACAACCTAACACAAAATCATGATCGGTTGACAATAACCTGTAATAACATACAAACCAAGATAATTCCATAGTCAACAAGACTACAAATGGAAAATGAAAATCCGAAAGGGAAAAGCTTTTGATGGAAATCATACCATGTAGAAACAACAAAACCAATTCTCACAATACTCAAAGTCGAGACAGTTGACAAAGAAGATACCAACTGAATGACTGCAACAGACATTCCTACTACATTTTCATAGTTTAAAGAAAGGAGTTGACCAATCAATGAATCCAAAGCACTAGAATGGTTAGATGCTAAAGTAAAAACTAAAGAATTCGACATATCAAATGATGATCGACCAAAAATGGCAAAAATTGGCGATTACTGGAGTGAAGAACAAACAACCGAAATAGTAAACTTACTAAAATAATTCCAGGATGTATTTGCTAGGGACTACAAATATCTCAAAGGTCTAGTCCATGAAATGGGTGAAATGAAGATCAACATTAGACCTGATGTCCGACCTGTAAAGAAGAGGCCATATAAATTAGCTCATAAATATAAAGAGATAGTCAAGAAAGAGATTGATAATATGCTTGCAACAGGAATTATCTACCCTATTGACCAATCGAAATGGGAAAGTCCAATGGTTGTACAACCAAAGAAACACGACCCAACAAAACTAAGGATCTGTGTCGACTTCAGAGAATTAAACAAAGTCACCTTAAGAGACCCATTTCCAACACCCTATGCAGATGAAATCCTAAATGAAGTCGCAGGACATGAATGCTACTCATTTACAAATGGATTCTCAGGTTATAACCAAGTACCAATAGCTAAAGAAGACTAGAAAATACAACATTCATATGTGAATTTGGCTCATTTGCCTACAGAGTTATGCCCTTTGGTTTTAAAAATGCACCTATAGTATTTTCGAGAATTGTGGTCAAAACATTTCAAGAATATATTTATTTTGATGATTGGACAATATACTCTATGCTAAATGATCACTGCAAATGGCTAAGGATCATGTTGGAACGATGCCGACAAATCCATCTATCTCTGAACATAAGGAAATGCATATTTCTAACCCCTATAAGGATACTATTAGGACACATTGTATGCAAAGAAGGAATCAAGGTCGACTTTGCAAAAATAAAAATCATCCTTGACTTAAAACCACCGGTAAACCCAAAACAAGTCAGGGTATTACTTGGTCATACAGGATATTACAGGAAATTCATAAGATACTATTCAGATATGACCTATCCATTAGAAGAACTATTAAGAGAAGATCAGGAGTTCGACTGGACAGATGAATGCAACATATCATTTGAAAAAATAAAAATGAAGCTAGTCGAAGCACCCATTCTAAGGTTCCCGAATTGGTCGACCAAATTCCATGTACACATCGACACATCAGGCCTAGCAATAGGAGAAATCTTAACTCAACCAGGGGACGACAGAATGGACTACCCCATAGTTTACAGCAGCAGAAAACTAAATAAAGCAGAAAGAAACTATTTGACAACAGAGAGAGAAGCCTTAGGAATGGTTTTTGCACTACAGAAGTATCGACATTACCTTCTAGCCAACCCTTTCATCTTTTATACTAACCACCAAGCATTAAAATACCTTGTAAATAAACCCTTACACCATGCAAGAATTTGTCAATGGATACTTCTATTCCAAGAATTTGAATTTGAATTCGTTGTTAGACTAGGAAAATTAAATGTCGAACCTGACCATTTATCACGAATTGACACAGGAGAGGAACCGACAGGAGTCGAAGACGACCTACTAGATGCACATTTATTTCAAATAGAAGCAGTCCCAGCAGAATTAGAGGAAATAGATCAATTCTTAGAAAATAGACAAGCACCAGAGGGCATGAGCATGAAAAAGAAACAAATCTTAGCCATGAAAGCTACACCGTTCCCGATACCAGAAAAAAGAACAAGTGCAAGGTACATAATAACTGCAGTAGAATATGTAACCAAGTGGGCAGAAGCATAACCAATCGACACATGTTCCAGTGAGATAGCTGCTAAATTTATCTATGAAAATATAATTACTAGATTTGGATTTCCAATAAATATAATCAGTGACCAAGGTTCACACTTTATTAACAAAACCATCAAAGCACTAACAAACCACTTCAAAATTGACCACCAACGTAGTACAACTTATCGCCCTCAGTCGAATGGAGAAATTGAGGTATTCAAAAAAACATTAACAAAGGGCCCAACAAAATGTGGAAATTGAACCCAGTGATAGATTAATTTTACTCACAACAATTATCAATTGAACATGCAAAATCACTCACAAAAGAGACTGAATAATGAGCTGAACACTAAACTGTATTGAATAAGTGTACAATATCCAAACCTGTAACATAATAGGTTGCATAATTAAATAATTACATAAGGGATTTGAATGCATGAGGAGCAATTCGAATCTAGCATAAAGCAGGCTTACTAAAAATAAGCAAATCCCCCATAGGTGCAAAAAGTTGATCCCAAATCAGTCATGGAGCTCACGAATTGGAAAAAGTGCTTAGGCAAGGTAAAGAGTGATGGAATGAAAACTCATACATGCTTTTACAAGGAGAAAAGAGTGGAGGATGTGTAGGACAAAAAACTAGTCAACCTCACCTAGTCAAGCTTTTCCATTTGCCTTAAAACACTGAAAAAGCAGGGAATAAAGCAGAAAAAGCAGAAGGAAGCTTAGGAGGCTAGGAATAAAGCAGATTTGATTCCTTGAGGTTTCCCAAGGGCTACATGAGTCAAATAAGGAAAGTTTGACCACTATGGATTGGTAAATGACAACTTGCACAAGGTGGGACACATGAACTAGGAAAATAAGACAAAAATAATGAAATTAATGTCTAAGGTAGCTAACTATGGGTTGATTATTATAACACCCCCCCTTAAGCCTGACTTATGAGTAATATATCAGAAAATTATAGGGCCTAGCAACAAGGCTTAGTCACCCTTTACATACTGCATGTCCATACAACCAAGGTAAGAGGCAAAAACCACATGGGAAAATCCTCCCTTAAACATGGACTGTAAAACAAAATTTGGAAATCTTGTCTTCACTCATGCTTCACAGCATGATCAGCAATCCCCGGTAGCGATTTGAGATTGCTGAAGGTCTTCTCACAAAATGCTTTGGTGAAGATATCAGCTACTTGTTCTGAAGATGAACAGAAGAGTAGGTGAATGGTGCCATCATGCACAAGCTCTCTGATGTAGTGCATATGGATCTCAATGTGTTTGGTTCTCTGCTTCTGAACTGGATCTTTGCATATTCAAATGGTACTCTGGTTATCACAATAGATGGTAGTTGAGTACTCTGATTCAAAACCACACTCTCCAAGTAAACCCTGCAACCATAAACATTGAGTTGCTGCATTAACAACTCCTCTGTACTCTGCTTCTGTAGATGAGAGTGCAATGGCACTCTGTTTCTTACTTAACCAGCTGATTGACCCTTCTGCAAGCATGAACACATATCCTGATGTGGAATTTCTATCTATGCTATCACCTGCCCAATCACTGTCAGTAAATCCAATCAAATCAAGATCAGATTTTGCTTTATAGAAGATCCCATGTGTCCTTGTTCCTTGAACAAAGTTAAGGATACTTTTGGATGCTTTCCAATGGATCTCATGAGGCTGATCCATGTATCTAGAAGCCACACTTCTACATAATAAAGATCAGTTCTAGTATGTGTCAGATACAACAAACATCCAATCAATTGCCTATACAATGTATTGTTTACCATAGGTGAAGAATCAGCTTCTTCCAGCTTCACTCCTGAAAGGAAAGGAGTTTTGTTTGCTTTGCAATCCTTCATTTTGAATTTGTTCAAAAAATCCAAGGCATACTTGGACTGGTGCACCTTGATTCCAGCTTTATTTTGAGCAATCTCAAGCCCCAAAAATTGACTTAAGAGCCCCAAATCTATCATGGAGAAGGCTTGGTTCATTGCACCCTTTAAGGAAGCAATCTCATCATTTGAGCTTCCTGTAATGAGGAGGTCATCAACATATAACACAATGATCATTAATGAACCATTAATTAGCTTCAAATAGACATTTGGATCTGATTTGCACCAAACAAAATTCAGTGATAGCAAGAAGCTATCGATCTTGGCATACCAAGCCTTGGGGGCTTGCTTTAGCCCATACAATGACTTTCTTAACCTGCACACAAGAGAAGGGTTAGTAGAAAAACCTTGAGGCTGCTGCATATATATCTCTTCAGTGAGATCTCCATTCAGGAAGGCACGTTTTACATCCATGTGATGTACCTCCCATTGCTTTGAGGCTGCAATGGCTAGGGCTAGCCTGATGGAATCGATCTTTGCCACTGGGGCAAAGGTCTCATTGTAATCTATCCCATGAACCTGTGAGTATCCCTTGGCTGCCAATATGGCCTTGTACTTTAGTGGTGAACCATCAGCAGCAAATTTGGTCTTGTAGACCCACTTACACTGAACTAACTTCCTCCCTGGGGGAAGATCCACTAGCTCCCATGTGTTGCTCTTCTGGAGTGAGTTGAACTCTTCCTTCATGGCTGCTTGCCATATTGGATCTCCTGCTGCTTCTTCATATGTTTGAGGATAATATTCCACCATCAAATAGCATTTTTCAGCAAACATAGGATCCTTCATGCACAGACCACTCTCAAATTGAGATCTAGTCCTCCTTGGGTCATTGGGATCCCCAGCTAGCTCTCCTGCTGCATGTAGTGTCTTGGATTCCCATTTTGGCCTTGTATGGCTGTTAGGGTCTGCAATAAACTCACCTCCATCAGAAAAATAAGAATCATCATGTTCAACAAACTCTTCACTTACTTTCAGAGGTTCAGGTGGTGAAGAGGCTTCTCCAACTTCCACTGCTGCAAGGGGTTCTTCTTGAAACTGAACACACCTTTCGATGAAGGATTTATTTGTGCTCAAATTTATCAGTTTGTACCCTTTTGAATATTTAGAGTATCCAACAAATAGACACTCTTGGATTTGGGGCTGCAAAGCCTTTCTCTTTTCTGTTGGAATTCTAGCCCAAACCCTTGAGCCAAAAATCCTGAAATGGGTCACATTTGGCTTGTGCCCACTCCATGCTTCGAAAGGAGTCATACCTTCAAGTTGTTTATGAGGCACCCTATTCTGGATATAGGCTGCAGAGTTGATAGCTTCGGCCCAGTACTTTGGTAGAAAATTTTTGGCCTCCATCATGCATGTTGCCATCTCCTTCAATGATCTGTTCTTCCTCTCAGCAACACCATTTTGCTATGGTGTGTAAGGGATAGAATGTTGCATCTGAATACCTGCATCTGCACAATAATTAATAAAATCAGAATTGACATACTCACCACCATTGTCAGATCTGAGGACCTTGAGTTTCCTCCCAGACTGGTTTTCAACCAAAGTCTTAAAGACTCTGAAGAGGCCAAAAACTTCAGACTTGTGTTTCAGGAAGTAAACCCAGCAATACCTGGAAAATTCATCTATGAAAGTCAATGCATATTTGGCCTGACTCATGGAAATATGAGGGAATGGGCCAGCAACATCACTGTGGATCAGCTCAAGGGGTGCAGAGGTTCGCTCGTGACTAGCTCTCTCAAATTTATGCTCTAGGTGTTTTCCTAGGATACAACCTTGGCAGACTCCTTTGGAAAATTTTATCTTGGGCAACCCTATGACCATCTCTTTTTCACTAAGATCAGAAAGATACGTGTAATTTAGGTGGCCAAATATTTCATGCCAAAGCTTGCTTGCTTCATTAGCATGAATCAGAAGAGCAGAGGGGTTTGAGTAGGGTAGGAAGTGTGAGAACATGTATACCTTCTTAGCATGATTCACAACTCCTTTTGCAATGACTTTACCACTTGAGATCGTTGTGATCTCAAATTCATCAGGGGAGAATATGACCTCTTTGGAGACCCAGTGTGAGTCATCTGGTACACTGACAAGAGGTTGGAGGCAAGACCAGAAACATACAACACATTTCTGAATTGACCATGATCAAGATCAATCCTCCCTTTGCCCAAACTTTCAGTGAGAGAGTCATCTCCCAGTACTATAGGTGGTCCCTTCGACATGTCAAGTGAGGAGAAGGCATCCTTGGTCGAAACCATGTGTCTTGAAGCTCCAGAATCAATGATAAAACTGGGTGAGCTTGATGTGCCAGCAACCAATGCATGAACTCTCTCTCTGTCATCTGAACTTGATCCTCCTTCTCTCTTCTTTGAGCTGTCTGGAAGGGAGATGCCATTCTTCTCCAGGAGTTGGGTCAGCATGTCTATTTGCTTCTTCATACAAGAGCTTTCAGTGTGATTTCCCTTATTGCAGTATGCGCACTTGCTCATTTCTCCTTTTTTCTTCTTCTTCTGGTTATTCTTCTTGGAACCTTGTGGCTCCTCTGGAGACTGTTTCTTGTCTCTCTTTTGCTCAGGTGGATTTTTAGATTTATTTTTGCTTTTTGAATCCACCCTCGAATCTCCAGCAATCAAAGCTTGATCTTTGGATGGTTTGATGGTGCCCATCATCACCAGCTTGTCTTGTTCTTGTGTGAGAGATTCCATGAAATCTGCAAGGCTAGGCATCTTCCAGGTTTGAGCTGTCAATTTTGTGGCATAGAAGGTCGAAAAAAACACTGAATAGTCAGGGCCAAGCTTCGATAGAATGGCCAATACCAGCTGATCATCCTTCTTTTCAATCCCACACTGTTTCAGCTGCAAAAGAAGTGCTTTGAACTTGGAGAAATAGAGTTGCAGAGATTCAAAGCTATTGGGACTCAGGGAAATCAGCTCATTTTCAATTTGATGTCCCCTCATCTCATCTGTCTTTCCAAAAAGATCAGTAAGCTTCTCTAATACTTCATTCAGTGATGTCAATCCATCAAGATGGAAAGGGAGGTCTCTGGAAATACTCAGACACAGGAGACCATAGGCCTCATCCCTCCTGTTGTGCCATTTTATCTTCTCTGCAGCTGCATTGGGCTCTGCTTATGTTGCCATAGTCACCCTGTAGAGGCCTTTCGCTCTCAATAGTATCTCCATCTCTGATTTCTATTCAAAGAAATTGAAGGGAGTCAAGATGATCTTCTAAGATTGATCCATAGCTTAGAAATTGTCCCAGCTGTCAGTAGAAGGCTCCCAGTCACTGATGTCGAACCTGCAAAACAATTTTGAAGGAGAGAAATCGATCTACAATGGCTCTGATACCATGTGGAAATTGAACCCAGTGATAGATTAATTTTTACTCACAACAATTATCAATTGAACATGCAAAATCATTCACAAAAGAGACTGAATAATGAGCTGAACACTAAACTGTATTGAATAAGTGTACAATAGCCAAACCTGTAACATAATAGGTTGCATCATTAAATAATTACATAATGGATTCGAATGCATGAGGAGCAATTCGAATATAGCATAAAGCAGGCTTACTAAAAATAAGCAAATCCCCCATAGGTGCAAAAAGCTGATCCCAAATCAGTCATGGAGCTCATGAATTGGAAAAAGTGCTTAGGCAAGCTAAAGAGTGATGGAATGACAACTCATACATGCTTTTACAAGGAGAAAAGAGTGGAGGATGTGTAGGACAAAAAACTAGTCAAGCTCACCTAGTCAAGCTTTTCCATTTGCCTTAAAACACTGAAAAAGCAGGGAATAAAGCAGAAAAAGCAGAAGGGCACTTAGGAGGCCAGGAATAAAGCAGATTTGATTCCTTGAGGTTTCCCAAGCGCTACATGAGTCAAATAAGGAAATTTTGACCACTATGGATAGGTAAATGACAACTTGCACAAGGTGGGACACATGAACTAGGCAAATAAGACAAAAATAATGAAATTAATGTCTAAGGTAGCTAACTATGGGTTGATTATTCTAACACAAAAATCTACAATACTGACAAAGATGATTGGGACGAAAAGATACCTGTAGTACTATGGGCTTATAGAACAACATACAAGCGTTTGACCGACCAAACACCGTTTCGACTAGTCTATGGACAAGAAGCAGTTGTTCCAATACATTTTCAACAGCAAACACCTATCATAGCATAAATTTTACATTTCGATGTCGAACAAGGCAAGAAGGACCAATTGATGCAATTAAACAAGCTAGAAGAACACCAACTAATTGCTCTACAACACCAAGAAATCCAAAAACAACAGTAGAAGGCTTGGCACGATCGCAATATCAAAAATAAAAATCTATCGGTAGGATACCTCGCCCTACTATACAACAGTCGAGTAAAAGGAAAACCAAAAAAGTTACATACATAATGGATGGTAACTTACGTTGTCGAAGAGATTCATGCCAATAGATCAGTCCGACTAAAAACGTTACAAGGCATAGTATTTCAGAAACTTGTTAATGGTGCCCAACTAAAATGGTACAAAAATTAAAACAAGTTAAAAAAAAAACATACATACATATAACGGCCATAACTGTCAGACAAAAACTATAAAAATCTAAAAAGACTAAAAAAAACAAAATAGAACTGACACTTATAACCCAAGATGACAGGAAACTAGCACTTCAACAACCGACATCAAACCCATAGACATACCACCATGGACCACTCACATGATCGACATCGACCAATAACCCTGAAGGTCAAATCACACCTTCATGACTATGGTCAGAACGAGCGTGAAAATCAAATCACCATTAACGCAAGCTCTAGAGAAAACACTGGACCATCACTTCCACCATTAATGCATTCATCGACAAAAACGTCACCACTCCACCTATAAATATCGGACCAGAAAAAGATCATTTACAGTATTTTGAAGAGATAGAGCAATTCAACAAACCGAGAACCAAGAACCTATAATAAAAGTCGACCAAAAAACTGATGAAATAGCACTGAAACAAACCAGAGCCGTAGCAAAGAAAAAGGAATTGCAATCTACTAAAACCCCATTAATGAGGAGGTTAAGAAACATCAAGAACGCCAAGGTACAAGAAACCTCATGGGTGAAAACGTGGGCCGAAATCAAGGAATGGGCCTATGTTGTAATCTCACAGATCACATAAGGTTACCAATAATACATACTAAAACATACATACATAACAGAGACAAGAGACAAGAACAAGTAGATAAAATAACAGATTATATTAGCATGAGAGGGTTCATACAATACAGAGAACTGAACTGAGTTCTCATCTGGCTCAACAACCTAATATATATGATTACAAAACAGTTACAAAATAACTACCTGTCGGTTCGGTGAACCGACACGACTTTAGGTGGCCGACCTAATCTCTAGTTAGTCGGCTATTGTTCAAGTCGGCATACTGACTTGCTCCTCCAACATCTCCCCCACGAACAAAATGTTTCTTCGTCCCAAAGAAACAGGGAGGTACAAAAACTTCCTTGTATGTCTAAGTAGTCATTATTTTGTGCTTGATCTTTATGGGTTGTGAAGTCTGATGGTCGGTATTTTCTGTACGCAGACTTCAACAATTATTGGGGTTGTCACTACTAGATGATGTTGGAAATCTGTCCAACTCTGCAGTATTTTCTGTATGTCAATGGTGAGTGTAGTCAGACTTGACAAGATCAACATTTTCTCTTGAATGGAAAGTTCATCTATTCTTTCCATGTCGGGACCCATAAACTGGTCCTTTTCCTCTGCTGTCTCCATGAGTCATTTCATCTGCGGGAAGATGATGTCTACTTTTTCTAAGTTGGGAATGGCTTGATGCACCCACTAATGTGCTTCATGCTCAAGCTTCTATAGTTTAGCTGTCTCAAGCACTATTTGATCCTCAATTGTGCTTCTGAGTGCTTCGTCAGAGGTTTTCCTCTTCTCAAGCGCTTGGACCTCTTGTCGAGTCTGCTTGGTGCGCTAATAAACTTGCCCGTAGTAAGCAGGCTAGTCTCTCAGTACTTCTTCAGTGATGACAGACTCCTCCATTTGATATTGCAACACTTTGTAGGCTTCGGAAAAGGCTGTTTGTTGCTCCATCAGTAGTCGGACAGTTTCTTCTTTCTGCTCTTCTTTTGTTTCCTGAATCTGTGCTTGGAGCACCGACACTACGCTTTCAAACAGCTGATAAGCTCTTTCTAGCAGTCTGTCAATGTCTACCTCTATCGGCCCTGGTATCACAGATTGGACCAGGTCCCTACACTTGTTAAGGAACTTAACTTGTTCTTTTTCCTTGTTGTCTAGTTCCTTATGTCTATGCTGGTTCCTTGTCTTTGCTTCGACTGCTAGTGCTTCCAGTAGTTGTTCTAGCTCTGGATCTCTTAATTTGGTTGCATCGACCACAGTGGTCGACCCAACTAGATTGATGTGGACCATTGCTGGCTATCCATGATGGTCCTTCTTCTTTTTCTTCTTTGTGTGCTTCTCTGCTTCAGCTTGTTTTGGCACCTGTGTACCTGCAAAAGTTGAGTCTATATTTTCTGTTTGTTGTGCAGCAATGGTTGATGGTATTTTTTTTTGGGGCAGTGGGATGAATGCTGCCTCTAGTTGTTCAGATGCAGGTGGTCCAAAATTGGATGCGGTTGGTGCTGATGGTTGCGGTGGGGTTGGTTCGGGTGCAGCTGGTTGGATTAGGGGTTTTTATGTCGGGGGGTGGTGGTGGTGGTGGTGGTGATGGGGTTGGTGAATGGTCGGGTGTGATTGGGTTGGCAAAAATGTGGTCAAGTGGTGGATTGTCAATCTGGGGTGGTGAGTCCAAGTCAGAGAAGAGTTGGTTGATTTCTCAATTTATGTCATCGACATTTTATTCTTCCTCTCCTCCGGTCGGTTCAGAGGCTAGTAGGTGGGGTTCAGGTTCAATCGGAGTGATATTCATGGTTTGACGTGCGGAAACTTCGGCTTCTTTGTCAGGATTTCTCTTGAAGTTTGAAGTCACAGTTGAAAAAGTTTTTAGCCCCTGAAGTATTTGGCCAGGTTTTCAAGATCCAGCAGCTTCAAACAGAGGTGCTTTTGTAGAGAGTTTTTGTACCGACGTGAATATCTCAGGTAGTTTTTCAATAAATGCCTCTAGGTCTCTATCTCGGTTGAACTTCTCCTTCACAGCCTTCGACATAGCATTTTTGCATAGGTTGAGTGGGCTTATTAAGAGCTATTCTGGTACTATCTCTTCTGTTATTTTTGTTGGAGACGGAGGTGGAGGCGTAGACACAAGATCTACGACAGTTTCAAGCATCAACGTGTGTGTGATCTTAGCCTTCTTTGGTCGTCCTTGTAGTGCTCCTGCCTCGACAAATGTCTAGACTTGGGTTTCAACTGGCACTTTGTTTACTGCGGCATCTTCTATTATGTCGAGGGTCGTAGCTGCCAGTTCCTCGTCATCATCTGAGGACTCTGGAATGATAAGCTTGCGCTTACCTTTCCCTTGTGGTTGTGTTATTTTCCTTTTTCTTGCAGCTGCTATCTCCTTCAACAATTTGGTGATAATCTCTTTGGTGACAACATACTCTAGGTTTTCAACTTCTATCGCTTCCCTTGGTGTATGAGTTGGGATGAGATTTTCTTCAGCTGGATTGGTTACCTGTTGTTATACATGTGTTTCTTATATATGTATTTCTTCCCTCTGTGCCGTTGGAGGCTTGATTATGATCTGTATTCGACCAGTGGTTTCGACCAATGTCTCCTATGACTCAAAGGTACTAATGTAGAGGTTAAGCTCATAATCCTCTTCCTTCTCTTGGTCTGCCAACGGTTCCTCTGTCGAGAAGTCGATTTCCTTTGCCTTCGCTGGTATTGGTACTTTTTCTCTAGCTTGTTGAGACAGCTCCCGAAAGATCTGTTCGACTGACAGATAATAGTCAAGGGCCTTTGCATTTGGTTTGGCACCCTACATGTACCACACCACAATATGATCGAGCTCAAGCTGAATGTGGGCCTTTTTGGGTAGACTTTGTCGGATGTTTTGAGGCACCCTCCATCTGGTCGTGCAGATTTTGAGCTGCTGGAGCCATTTTTCCAACAGCACTTTTCCGTTGGCAAGTTTCGTCATTGTTCCTTTCTAGGAGAAGGGTTTGAATCTCCACATGTGGAATTTTGCCGGTTCCTGAAAATTTTTGTTTCCTTCAAGGCAAATATAGAACATTACTATCCATAAGATAAGGGATGGGAACCTGATAATTCCTCCTGTCTCTTGGCATTTCTCACAGATGGTTTTAATCATGTCAGTGACATATTCGGCCCATCTGTATATCTTTCCATTAGTCACAATGGTGTCGACTGCT
This sequence comes from Pseudotsuga menziesii, assembly GCA_001517045.1. Taxonomy (NCBI): domain Eukaryota; kingdom Viridiplantae; phylum Streptophyta; class Pinopsida; order Pinales; family Pinaceae; genus Pseudotsuga; species Pseudotsuga menziesii. The sequence goes on from LPNX010717812.1 coordinate 716,008, forward strand.
TCTAGCATATCTAGTTTGAGGTCGCTTCCACGACCTGCCATGGTGAGTATTATAGCTATGATTTTGGTCACAACCTATGGAATTCGAGTTGTGATGTGGCCAATCATCAGTCCTTTCGAGTTTTTGCCCGATGGTGACCCGGTTAGTTCTTCGACCAGTCCTTCTTTTATACTGACTGGTACTGGGTCTCCTTTATTTGATAACCCTGTCAGTTTTGAAATAACTTTGCCAGATATGTCATCCAGTCGGTCGAAATAAAACCAGTCATTGTGGTACTGGTTTATGAAAAACTTGACGGCTGTTTCTTTTGTGCCACTGAAGCTGGCCACGAGCAGTGTGTTGGCATAGTTTACAATGGAACTATGTTGTATTTTCTCTGCAGCTGGAATAGGATTCTTGTCGATGTAATCCCACTCTTTTATCTCAGCCCATAGTTTTTGCCATGAGCCCTCCTACACCTTAGCATTCTTGATGTTCTTTAATCTCTTGACTAATGGTGTTTCTGTAGTCTATAATTCCTTGGCTTTGGCTAAGACTCTGGTTTGTTTGCGTGCCATCTTGTTGGTCGGGGGGGCGGTTTTACTACGGTGCTCTTGATTTTCAATCATCTGGTTGCTCAAATGCTCTCTCTGTTTGAATTGTGGTGAATGATCGTTTGGTGGTTCAGTATTTACAGGGGACGTGTTGGATGTTCTTGTCAGTAGGTGTATTAATGGTGGATGTGATGTTCCAGCTGGAACACTTGATTGTGCATTAATGGTGAATTGGTTTCAGCGCTCGAGGTCATGAATGCGTGATGGGACTATCGAGGTCGTCGGTCGATGGCGTTATGTCGATGGGCATGATGTCGGTTATCGAAGTGGTGATTTCCTGTCATAATTTTGTGCATGTACGGTATTATTTTGCTTTTTGGATTTTTAGATTTTTATAGCTTTTGTTTAACCGTTATGGTCGTTATATGTTTTTTTTTTTAGTTTCTGTAACGTTTTAGTCGAGCTCCATTAACAAGTTTCTGAAATACTATGCCTTGTAACGTCCTTAGTCGGACTGATCCATTGGTATGTGTCTCTTTGACAACATAGGGTCCCATCCATTATGTATGTAACTTTTTAGGTTTTCCTTTTACTCGACTATTGTATAGTAAAGCAAGGTCTCCTACTGACAATTTTTTGTTTTTGATGTTTCTGTCGTGCCATGCCTTTTGTTGTTGTTTCTGGATTTATTGATGTTGTATCGCAATTAGTCAATGTTATTCAAGTTTACTCAGTTGTAATAGTCGGTCCTTTCTTCCTTGTTGAACATCGACATGTAGAATCTCTGCAATAATAGGTGTATGTTGTCGGAAGTGTAGTGGAACTACTGCTTCTTGTCCATAAACTCGTCAAAAAGGGGTTTCATCGGTTGATCATTTGTATGTTGTTTTATATGCCCATAGTACTGCAGGTATCTTCTCATCCCAGTCGTCTTTATCAGCATTACATATTTTGGTTAGTCCTTTTGTTAATGTTTTATTAAATGCTTCAATTGCTACATTCGACTGAGGATGGTATGTTATACTCCGACGATGGTCGATTTGGAACTGGTCGGTTAGGGTTTTGATAGTTCTATTAATAAAGTGTGTTCCCTAGTCACTGATTAGGGTTAATGGGCATCCAAATTTGGTGATGATATTCTCATAGATAAACTTAGCAGCTATCTCACTGGAACATGTGTCGACTGGTGCTTCCTCTGCCCATTTGGTGACATATTCGACTGCAATTATTATGTACCTTACACCTGTTCTTTTTGCTAGTATAGGAAATGGTCCTATGAAGTCTATGGCCCAAATTTCAAATGTCAAACTTGGGTTTACTAATATCAAAGGCATTTCGGTGCTAGGCAGGGGTTGACCTAGTCGTTGACATCTGTCACATTTGCTTACAAAATTTTTGCAATCTTTGTGAAGTGTCAGCCACCATAACCCTGATTGTTGGATTTTCTGGGGAGTCGTGTCTGCTTGGAAATGTCCTCCTGCAGGTCCATAATGTGCTTCATGTATAATTTTGTTTCTTTCATGTTATAGTATGCACCTTCTAAGGATGTCGTCTAAATCCATTTTGTACAAGAATCCATTTATGAGGCTACAAGGTGCAGCTTCATGGCTAAGATTTGTTTCTTTTTGGTACTCATGCCTTCTGGTGCTTGTCCATTTTCTAAAAACTGAGCTATTTCCTCTAATTCTGCCGAGAATGCTTCTATCTGAAATAAATGTGCATATGGTAAGTCATCTTCGACTCCTATCGGTTCCTCTCTAGTGTCAATTCGAGATAAATGGTTGGGACCGACATTTAACTTACCTGGTATAACAACGACTTCAAATTCAAATTCTCGGAATAGAGGTAGCCATCGACAAATTCTTCCATGGTGTAGAGGCTTATTCACAAGGTATTTTAATGCCCAATGATCAGTGTAAAAGATAAATGGATTAGATAAGAGATAGTGTCGATATTTTTGTAGTGCAAAGACCATTCCTAATGCTTCTCTTTCTGTCGTCAAATAATTTCTTTCAGCTTTGTTTAGTTTTCTGCTACTATAAACTATAGGATAATCCATTCCATCATTTCCTAGTTGAGTTAGAATTACTCCTATTGCTAGACCTGATGCGTCGATGTGGACATGGAATTTAGTCGACCAGTTTGGAAACCTTAGGATTGCTACTTTGACTATTTTTCTTTTTAGTTTTTCAAATGATATATGGCACTCTTATGTCTAGTCGAACTCTTTATCTTCCCTTAATAGTTCTTCTAGTGCATAGGTCATATCTGAGTAGTACCTTATGAATTTTTTATAATATCCTGTATGACCTAGTAACACTCTGACTTGTTTTGAGTTCAGTGGTGGTTTTAGGTCGAGGATAATTTTGATTTTTGCAAAATATACCTTAATACCTTCCTTACAGACAATGTGTCCTAACAGTATCCCTATGGGGGTCACAAATATGCACTTCCTGATGTTCAAAGCTAACTGGATTTGTCGACATCTTTTCAACATAAGCCTTAGCCACTTGCAATGATCTTTTAACATGGAGTATATTGTCCAATCATCAAAGTATACTGCCATGGTTTTGTAGATATATTCATGGAATGTTTTGACTACAATTCTAGAGCATACTGCAGGTGCATTCTTTAATCCAAAAGGCATAACCTTGTAAGCAAATGAGCCAAATTCACATACAAATGTTGTCTTTTTTTTTATCTTCTTTAGCTATTGGCACTTGGTTATAACATGAGAATCCATCTGTAAATGAGTAGCATTCATGTCCTGGAACTTCATTTAAGATTCCATCTGCATAAGGAGTTGGAAATGGGTCTATTAGTGTCACTTTATTTAGCTCCCTGAAGTCGACACAAATTCTCAATTTGATCGGATCATGTTTCTTCAGTTGAATGACCATTGGACTTGCCCATTCTGACTGGTCAATAGGGTAGATAATGCCTGCCGCAAGCATGTTATCAATCTCCTTTTTTACTATCTCTTTGTATTTATGAGCTAGTTATATGGCATTTTCTTCACAAGTCAAACATCAGGTTTAGTGTTAATTTTCATTTCACCCATTTCATGGACTAAACCTTTGAGATTTGTCTAATCTTGGGCAAATACATCCTGGAACTATTTTAATAAGTTCACTATTTCTGTTGTCTGCTCTTCACTCCAGTAGTCTCCAATCTTTGCCATTTTTGGTCGGTCATCATTTGAGATGTCGAACTCTCTAGTTTTGACCTTAGCATCTAGCCATTTTGGTGCTTTGGCTTCATTGATTGGTCGACTTCCTTCTTTAAACTATGAGAATGTGGCAGGGAAGTCGGCTGCAGTCATTCGGTCGATATCATCCTTGTCGGTGGTTCCAACTTTGAGTACTGTGCGAATAGGTTTGGTGGTTCTGACATGGTTTGATTTCTATCTAAAACTTTCCCCTTCTGTATTTTCATTTTCTAACTGTAGTCTTGTCGAGTGTGGTATTGTACTGGTTTGTATATTGTTACAGTCCATTGTCTGTCTGTTGTCTAGTATGGGTTTTTTTTTCTGTCGGCTATATAAATTCTTGAATCTGCTCTTATGTTTCGACCAAATTGTCATTTTGTGGTATAAAGTTGAAATCTTTGATAAAATTTTCTCTGAGTTCATGCCATAGGAACATTTCACCTCGGGCTTCCTCTATCTTATACCATTTGTTTGGTAGGTCGGCGAGGGTTTATGGGAACAGATGTGGCCATGCACATTCATCTTTGTACCCAAGTCTTCTCCATTCTTTTTCACATGTATTGATATGGTCTTCTGGATTCTGTCCTTGAATGAAAATAGGTATTTGAGCTTGTTTGGTTAACTTCTTTCCTCCAAACCTTTCTACAAAGTAAGTCGAAGATGTTGTCCAGGTCTGCAGTCTTGTCTAATGGGTATCCCACCATCTAGTAGCTTGTCCTATAAAAGTTTCTACTAAACTTTGTAGTCGACCATGTTCACCAATATTTTTGGACACTTGTTCTATGTGCATGACTGGTGATTCTCTCTCCTTATATCCTGGTATTTGTGTATTATTTATATTTGTAGGTTTTAAAGTAGGGTATTCCCTCATTTTTTTCTCAAATATTTTTGGTACAATGGACACTATGAAGCACTGTCAAGTGGGATTTTTATGTACTTTTTGGATAGTCCAGCAACCTTTTGCTTGTGTTTCGTAGTTATCGACTTCCCAATCATATAATTCTGCATCTAAATTATAACCAAATGAGTCTTGGTTACCTAAATTAAGCTCTCCATAGATATTAGGTTCTGTATAATCTTCATTGTTCTATACCTGATAAAGTTGTCGGATATCAACTTCTTCATCGATAGGTTATGTCCAAGGTTCTCCTTGGGATGGATGAATATGTACAATGACCTTTTGTCCATTCCCTTTTAATTTTATTATCTCTTTATCTAGGGATATCGATGCTTTCATCTTTATTCCCCAAGGTCGACCTACTAACGCTGGGAAGTAGCTGGATCCTTCCTTAGGGTCAATAATTTCGAAGTCGACTTTGGTTGATATTCCTTTTATTGTTGTGTCAACATTTTTCCAGACTCCAATAGGTTCAATTAGGACTTGATCAACTAGTTTCAGGTATATACCTGACTCATATAGTCGAGTTCTTCCCAGTTGTTCACAAGTGTCACGAGTCATGATGTTTACTTGTGATCCAAAGTGGAGCACGACTTGTCGGATGTGGTATCCTTCAATTTCCAGGTCGACAAGTGGGTCGGCATCACTTTTCTCTTTTTGATTTAAACTGTAGATATTCTTTGTTTGTTTTTCGGTGTTGTTATGTTTTATTTCATATAGCAATTCGATGAACTGAGATACTGAGTTATCTTTCTGTATGAGCTGTATTAGTTCTTTTATTGTGTTATGTCAATTGTCATTAGCCTCTTCCTGTCATGCAAATTCTTTAAACACATTTGTTGCATCTTTATATATTTGTTTTTCTTTAACTGGATCAGGGTAGACATCCTTTTTTTCTTTAACTGGATCAGGGTAGACATTCTTTTATTTTATTTTGCTGATTCGTGGGTTATTGCTTCCTATTTTTGTCCCTTGTCAGGTTACGATATGCAAATTCTTTGTATTTATTACATCATTTTTTTGCACACACGACAAGACATTAATATTTTTCTTTTTATTTATTTTTTTCAGCATGGTAGGGCAATCCTCTAATGAGTGATCCCTACTCCGCAATGAGTAAAAACTTTGAGGCCACTTCTGTCCTTGTATGGAAAGTCTACATGCTGATGTCCCTCCTTATAACATGTGAAACATTGGATGGGTCGACGTGGTCGGTTGTCTCGATTCCCAGAGAATCGACCTCAACCTCCATAACCTCCACGTCGGTTGTCATACCAGTGCTCGTATCTTCGACCGTCATATCTCTGATTGTTCTAATCATTCGGAGCATGGTTTTGCTCATTACTTTGTGCAACTGCATTGGTTTGATAGACTGCATGATAATTTTGTCAGTTCTTGATATTCAGATGGTAGTCGGTCATGTTATTATTTTTGGTTTCACAGATTGCACAACAAGATGCCTTCCCATTCTTCATGTTGAACGGGAAATCTTTTGTCGAGTGGTATCCATGCTCTTGGAAAATGTCGCAAAAACATTTAGTCTACATGAATCGAACGTCTTGTCAGTTGATTCCTTGTCGACAGGTGTCTTTGGAATGTCCGGTCATCGAGCACTTTGTGCACCAGATATCCTAACTTTTGAGGTTTAATTCTTTCAATGACTTATGTACGCTCTCAAGCTATTCTTCTAGTCTATGATCGGTGGAGTATGCTGGTATTTCCTCATCCATTTCTACTTGGAGATATTTTGGAAGCGCGTCTTCGTAAGTCTTGAATGTCTCCAGACTTATGTGTCGACGAATTTTCTGTGATAACCCTACAAGAAACCATTGGATTAATAATTGTTCATCAATAACATAGTCCAATTGGCTAAGAAGGTATTTCCATCGTTTATCGTAATCACGAACAGTCTCTCCTGGCTTCTGTGATGTTGTTTTTAGTTCCTTTGCTGCCAGATGTTTTGCATCTGGAGTTTTGAAAAATGATAGAAATTGCACTTTGATCTCGGCTTTAGTTGCTTGGGGGGTTCTTTCAGAAAAGGTCACATACCAAGTTAATGCCCTTTTCCTCAATGCACCAGTGAACTGTGCCATCTGCATGTCTTCGTCCGTAACTTGGTTAGCCTCCCAAGTCGACTCACAGACGAACCAATGTCATCTGGGGTCCTCATCACCCTCATATAGAGGAATGTGTGCTAACGAGTGACCCATGTCGAAGTCACTGTCACTGCTTTCAGGAGGTGGCGGTGGTGGAGGTGATGGTGGGGATGTTGGGGTTATTTGCTTATTCATCTCTGCAGAACTATCATCGACAAAACTCTCATTCCTGTCGGTTGTTTTTGTTGTTTCCTCTTCAACCAGCAGTCGGTTAGTGTCAAATTCGTCTGTCGATGTCCAACTACAATTATTTGTCCGCAGTTATGAATGTTCTGTGTCTTCCAAAGCTGTATTTGGCAGGGGGGTGCTCCTTCATGTGTCAGTAAAAGTAAGTGGATACTTTGGTTGGAGGGTACCGCTTGAAGTGTAACCCAATTTTTCTTCTTTTGGTTGACGAATAATTAGATGTCTACCAGTGTATGTCTCATCGTCTAGTCGGATCTAGATACCAAAGTCACCAGCTCCTAGTCTAAGGTCCTCTTTGACAATAGCTTATATTCAGGTACGCGGATCTGTCGAAGGTTTTACTTCCTGGGGAACTTCTAATTGGAGAGCTTCTCGCTGCTCTATCCACAGTTCTTCTTCCATAGGGGATGCCTCTTCTCCCACGCCTTCTTCTCGTCAGTCATGGCCCAACTCTGATGGATTTCTTTCCTGGTTGGTCGCCCTAGTACTCATTCCTCTCTGCAGCGCTAAGGCTCTTTCTCTTCTTTATTCCCTACTTTGTAGCCTCCTCTCCCTTTCTATTTTCTGGAAGTCTGTCATACCTTTGTGTGACACTGTCTTCTCGATTTCCTTTTTAGGTTGACTTCTCATTACTGGTGATTGGTATTTCTTTTAGTCGACTAGAATCCACTCTACTTTATTCTAACATATGACCAACTACCCCCCCCCATAGCCTACCCGACGCTTTATAAATCCCGGATAGTTCTGTCTACTTGCTTAGGAAGTATTCCCACTCCATTTCTGCAATGAATTTTTCCCACCTCTTTTTCTTTTCCTCCCAGTTAGGTTTTAATGGCGGTCTGTGAAGTGATGGACGGGGTTCAACAATATGACCTACTTCCTTCTTGATCAGGAATTTAAACAGCAAGGTCGGTAAGGAAAACAAGAATTGCTTGGTGAGGTCTGTGTAAAATTTCTTCTTGACAGTTTCCACCGAAGTTTTGTCTTCTACTGCTTTCTCCTCATAGAATTCATCAATGATTTTTTTGAACCACTCCAACAAGTTTGTTCTTCCCCTGTGAATTAGTTTTTGTAGTAACTGTTGATATTTAGTCCCTTCCGGCTTTTTCATCCAGGATTTTCTTCAGAAGTTGGGGCATGGATTCTACAATAGGGATAATTTTAGGGGCGAATTTTAGCCCAGTGGGCTATTTTTCCATGTTTTTCTTCCAAAAAAGATTCGCCATTTTGCATTTTTTGAAGCCCTTTTTCGCCCAATTTTGATGGGGTAAACTTTTTTCACCCTATAAATCGCCAAATTATTATATAAACGATATAAAATCCTTGGAAATTAAAATATTTTTTGAAAAATATCGCCATTCATTTTATAGTTGGCATTTTAAGAATTTGTAATATTCGCCAACATTTATACACTGTTAAATAAGCATGGTTTCTTAAAATCATCCCTATTCTACAAACTTCTCATGCATCTCTGTAAAGAATCTTTCTTTTGCTTGTGCGGCCGTCAATCTGTTTCTTCATGCGTAATTCTGCAAATAATTTGCTGCTTTACACTCCCACCAGTCCTTAATCTCATGTTCTGATATCATCTGCTTGTACACATCTCAGACATGTACTACCAGCAATGGAACCAATGTTGTAATCTCACAGATCACATAAGGTTACCAATAATACATACTAAAACATACATACATAACAGAGACAAGAGACAAGAACAAGTAGATAGAATAATAGATTATATTAGCATGAGAGGGTTCATACAAAATAGAGAACTGAACCGAGTTCTCATCTGGCTCAACAACCTAATATATATGATTATAAAACAGTTACAAAATAACTACCTCTCGGTTCGGTGAACCGACACGACTTTAGGTGGCCGACCTAATCTCTAGTTAGTCGGTTGACTAACTTAGTCGGCCAATCGACTAAGTCGGCTATCATTCAAGTCGGCATACCGACTTGCTCCTCCAACAGCCTATGTTGACAAGAAACCGACACAAGCAACAGAGAAGATAAACCACAGCTCTATCATGAACTAGATGAACACACCATTCATGGCGAGTTTTGGAGGAACAAAAGAAACGGCAATAAAATTCATTATCAGCCGATACCACAACGGGAAATTTTACTTCGACAAACTAGTCGAAATCTCTGGTGAAGTCATATACAAATTGGCTAGTCTTTCAAACCAAGGCAACCCAGTCCCTGTCAACATAATTGAAGGGTTGGTAGAATGATTAACTGGAACGCCATCCAGAAAGAATTCAAAATGGCTAATGATTAGTGAGATACAAGCTCGAACGCCACAAATCATGGCCAAAATCATAGCAACAGGGCTCACACCTATAGGTCGAGGAAGCGACCTAAAGCTGGATATGCTAGAAGCAATAGACACAATAGCGGAGACAGGAAAAGTATACAGATGGGCTCAGTATATCACCGACATGCTCAAAACTATCTGTGAGAAATGCCAGGAGTCAGGCGGGATTATAAGGTTCCCGTCTCTGATAATATAGATAGTGATGTACTAATCATGCCCAGTCGAGGACAAGCAGTTCCAAGAACCAACAAAATTCCACATGTGGAGGTTCAAGCCATTTGCACAGATTGGAACATTGAAAGAACTAGCAGATGGAAAAGTACTGTTGGAAAAATGGTTCCAACAGCTGAAAGTTCAGATGACCAAATGGAGGGTGCCTCAGAACATCCAACGAAGTCTGCCGAAAATAGGACACATCCAACTCAAACTTGACCACACCGCGGTTTGGTATATGTAGGGAGCAAAAGCAAAAGCAAAGACTCCAACTATTACCAAATAGTCAAAGAGATCTTCTGTGAGCTAGCTCGATAATCCGGCACAAATTTGTCGATACCAACAAAGGCCAAGGAAGTAAACCTAGAAATTGAAGAACCACTAACATACCAGGAGAAGGAAGAAGACTATGAACTCCAACTACACATTAGTACCTTCGTGTCGGAAGAAACACCAGCAGATGACACCAATCGATTACAAATAACAATCATACCACCAACGATCCAAAGGGGAAGTACCCAGATAGAGCAGCAAGTAACCAAACCAGCTGAGAAAAGTGTCATTCCAACTCAACAGCAGGAGGGAGGGCAAGAACTAGAGGAAGACATTGAATTCGACAATCCTGAATATTCCATAACCAAAGACAAAGTCAAAAAGCTAGCAAAGGAAATAACAGCTGCAAGAAAAAAGGCAACTGAGACAAAAGGGAAGGAGAAGTGCAAGTTGATCCTCTCAGAATTAGAAGATGAAGAAGAACTACTAGCTACCTTCGTCGACATCATAGAAGACGTGGTAGCGAACAAATTTTCGGTCGAGGCGTAGTTCAAACGCTTTGTCGAAGCAGGAGCACAACAAGGTCAGCTGAAAAAGGTAAAAAGTACAAACATCTCAATGGATGAATACGTTGTCAATTTAGTGTCTACAACTCTACCCCCATCTCCAATCCAGATTACACAGGAATAAATTCCACAGCTACCCACCATAAGCCCAGTCGACATATGCAAAAATGTTATGCTGAAAACCCTAAAGGAAAGGTTTGACCAAGACAGAGATTTCTAGGCATACATTGAAAAATTGCCTAAACTACTCACCTCTGTCCAGAAGATCACCACCAAATGTCCTCTGATCGAAGCTAGTGGATTAAGGCAGCTCATTCCTCCACAAATTGGACAAATACCCCAAAAACCTAGATCTGTGGGAATTATAAAATCAACATTCGTAAGGAACCCTGACAAGACATCTCAAGTTGTCACAATTCAAACCTCATCCTTTATCCCTACTGACATCTCATACCCTTTATTATCCAATGAACCAAAAAGAGATGTGGAAGAAGAGAACCTGGAAGAAATCAACCGGGTAATCGACAACCTATTCTTTGATGACCCAAAGGATTCACCACCACAATTTGAGGACCCGACACCAACTGACCATATCCCTACTACACCAATTACACCCGACCATTCACCATCACCACCACCTCTTCCCAATCCAAAACCTGCACCTGAACCATCTGCACCTGAACCACCTTTACCTGAACCACCTGCACCTGAAACATCTGTATCTGAACCCTCTGCACAAAATCCCCCAGAAACACATCTAGCTACAGAGCTCACCCAAGAAACCCAACCAGAAGTTCCACTGACCATTGCAGACCAGCAACCAGACAACCCACCAACAGAAAATCAAACACAGGAAAGTCTACCCCTTGCAGATGCACAGGCACAAAAATAGGAAAAACACAAGAGGAAAAGAGAGAAAGAAGAAGGACCACCAAAAAGAGTCATAGTCGGCAATGGTCCACATTATCCAACTTGGGTCGACCACTACAGTTGACGCAACAAAGCTGAAGGACGGAGAGTTGGGACAACTCTTAGAAACTCTAGCCATTAAAGCAAAAACAAGAATCCAGATCAGACGCAAGGATCTCGATGACACTAAGAAGGAACAAGTCGAATTCTTATTAAAATGTAGAAACCTAGCACAATCTGTAATACCAGGACCGATGGAAGCTGACACTGACAAGCCACTTGAAAAGGCATATCAGCTCTTTGAGAGTGTGGTGTGGACACTACAAGTACATATGCAAAATACAAAAGAAGATAAAAAAAGAAGAGACATCTAGATTATTGATGCAACGGTACACATCATTCTTAGAAGCTTACAAAGCGGTACAAGACCACATGAAAGAGTCTGTCATAATAGAAGAGGTACTCTGGGACTGTCCTACTTATTACGGGTAAGTATTTCAGCAGGCTTGACAGACTCGAGAACAAATTCAAGCATTAGAAAAGAGAAAGAGCATTGAAGAAGCACTAAGAAAAACAATACAAGATCAAATCATGCTGGAGACAACCAAACTGCAGAGACTCGAAAGACAAGTACACCAGTGGGTGTAGCAAGCACTCCCAAGCTTGGAGAAGTTAGACACCATCTTCCCGTAGATGAAAATACTTATGGAGACAGCAGAAGAAAAAGACCAGTTCATGGGACCCGACATGGAAAGAATAGCAGAACTTTCCATTCATGAGAAGATGTCAACTTTATCAAGCATTACAATGTTGACCATCGACATCCAGAAATTACTTCAAAGTTGGACATAATTTCAACATCAACTAGCCGTTACAACAGAAGCCATCATTGAAATATGCATACAGAAGCGACCAACCATCTGACTGCATAGCCCATGAAAAACAAACAATGAAATAACTATCCCAGACAGTAAAGAGTTTTGAGTACCTCCCCTGTTTCTTCGGGACAAAGAAAGATTTTGTTCCTGGGGGAGATGTTGGAGGAGCTAGTCGGTAAGCCGACTAAGTCGAATGGCCAACTAATGAGAGATTAGGTCAGCCACATAAGTTTGTGTCAGTTGACCAAATCGACAGGTAGTTATATGTAACTGTTTGTAAATAATATATATTAGGTTGTTGAACCATATGAGAACTTGGTTTAGTTCTGTGTTTTGTATGGATGCTTATGATATAATATAATCTGTTATTATACATCTATGTTCTTGTCTCTTGTATCTTTTATGTCTGTGTGCTTTAATGTATCTTATTGGTAACCCCCTATGATCTATGAGATTACAACAGTGTACCAGTTTTTAGCTGCGCTTCTAGTTTTGTGACCTTTTTGCGAAGGTATTTTTCTATCTCTCCAAGTCGAGTAACCTTGGATTCTGGAAAAATTTCCTCTGTTATGCCTTCATCCACAAAATTTGTGCATGCAAGGGCTACAAGCTTGTCGATCCTATGCATGATTTCCTCCCATGTTTTTGTATTATGCTTGGCCTCTTGCACTGCTTGCTTCATCTTGTTAACACTTTTATTCACTATTTTTTCCTGCTTAATCAAGGTGCCTTCTCTTACTTTCATCTCCATGACTACAACATTCTACATTACATATACTTCAGCCATTCTCCTCAATGAAAATTCTATTGTTATTTGGCCTATACTTTTGGCCACATCATTGAATTATGGGGTTCCAAGATCAAGTACTTCTCCTAACCCTTGCGTCCTGATTGGTCGAACCGACATTGGTATTTCAGTTTGTTTCTCTTCTGAATTTTCAGGTATATCCTATGACTTAGTTATGTGTGGCATATAATCTACTTCAATTTTAACCTCTTCAACATCTTTGCATAGCACTTTCAGCAGATCAGTAACAGTACTTGTGAGATCTGTCTATTGCTCATCTATTTTCTTGAAGCTTTCTTGCGCAACTTCTATTAGCGCTTCAGTCATAAGTGGTAAATCATCGCCATCAAGGTTGTCAATGTTTACAGTTTTTTCAACCTTTCTCTTCTTTCATCTTGACTCTACCTACTCTGTGTTGACCTCTTTCCTTTTCTCTCCTACGACTTGGTCTGTTAGAGTTGAACTTGAACCACTCTGAGTTGAGTTGAGATATTGTGCATGTAATATCCCAAATTTTTTACCTTGATTATATTGGGCAGAAGCCCCACTACACATGATTTACTTTGATGTTATATTTATATGTATATATTGGGTGTATGCCCCACTACCCATGATTTATTTTGGTTATATAGATATACTGGGAATAAGATCCAATGCACATGCTTTACTATTTTTTATATAATTATATATTAGGCATATGCCCTGTTGGACAAGGACTATTGTTGTGTACTGGGCATAGGCCCTAATGTACTTGATTTATTTATTATGTCATTGGGCACAAGCCCTAATATACTAAGATGATATTTTTGTGATGTATTGTGCATAATACTGAAATACATGATTGATTTCTATGATGTCACTAGCAACTTTTAACACAAAATCCAATGGCTTAAATGTCTCATTTTCGACATATTGATGTCAGAAATTCGACAATCCTCTCTTTTTTTAAACACTGGTTGAATTTTGGCTTTTTTCCGACAATGAAAAAACCTCGTCGAGATCAAACACTTTTTGCTTGGCTTCAAGTCCTGGATAGTAGGCCAAGTTTTGATGCAATGCAATTAACAAAAGGAGGTATTGGCTTGTCAAGAATTCCATGGTCGCTTGTCCAGCTATTGGTAGGAAGTGTTGTTTAATTTTTTTTTTGCAACAGTACTTGTTTTGAGTTTCTTTCCTTCTCTTTTATTAGGTAGTGTGAATGGTCGATAGTGTGAAAGCAACTAAAAATCACAAAAGAAATGTAGGATACAACATATTAATAATATTATTGGTCAAGAAGGGCCTATCATAGAAAATACAAATTATAGAACAAGTATATAATATTGAACATTAATAATATTGTTGACCAAGAATGGCTTATCATAGAATAGATACACTTCTAAAGCTTCTAGGCACAGAAACAAATTCAAATAGCCCTTAGTCTATTAGTCTATACCTATGCAATTTTGGGATAGCCCCTTATCTAAACATAATTTATGTAAAGGTGATTCAACATGTAACGTAGGAAACATGAACCCTTCTTTAGATTCTATCAAAAACAGGGATAAAAGGCTAGATAGAGATACAATGCTCATAAAGGTCATAGATGAACCAAGGAAAAGTAAAGTTGCTAGCCTATAAATGGAAATGGTAAATATATGATTTGGAATTCCTATGTAAGATTTTGAAATAGATATTCATATTACATAATATTTCTATTACATTTTAGAATTTTGTTCATGTTTAGTAGCTCAGATATTGCATTTACAATTACACAATCATATCCTTAAAGAGAAAATAGCCACATTCACCTACATGTAATGAACATTCTATGTTTAGTTCAAGAAATCATGTTGAAGTCTATAAGAGATTTCTAAATAGTGTATCAACCAATAGAAGAATTCTATTTAGAGACAAAATAGTGTTTTTGAACCATCTAGCTGATGATGTCCATTATGCCAATTTTTTTATAGATATTTGAATATCATAATGTTTTAATTTCGCAAACAAATTGCATGTACAAAGAATGTTTTGCACCCAAACCCATTTTTTCCCACTTTTAATAATCCTAATTTGCTATTTATCATCACTAAAATTGCTCTTTGTTTTTTCCTCCTTTTTTAGTATTTATATTATAGTGTAAATGTAATGCCTAGTTTGGTTTTTCTAGAGATATTGCAGCAACACTCTTTAAATTGAAAAGGAAAATGCTCAATGACTCTCCAACCAAACAAAGAAGTTGCATGAAGCTTTAGACATAATAGCTATGCCCATTGCAAGATGAATCTGAAATACATTTCACATATGCATTTGGATGGAAGACAGAACATTTATAAATCAATCATGCATTCCAAGAGGGGAAATTCCTCTAAACAAAACTCTACCTAAATATGCCATGCAATTACATATCCTAATATGATATAATAGGATTTGCTTCAATTTTCCTATTTGCAAATACAGAGTATATTGTATATGATGGAATCAATGTAAAGGAATCAATGCAATATGTGTAGCTCTGATGCCAAGATTCATGCAACACCAATCTTATTAATAAAATATATAGTGGAGAAACAAGTTTGGCCTTTTATGGAAACAACTTTACACCTCAATGTAAATGAATTTAATCATTGAAATTGCAAAGTTCTAAATCTAGAAAACTTGAAATAAAAGATACAAATTGTACAACAAAGAATTTGTGATGTCCTACCAAAGCACATGTAACATGTATGGAACAATATCTTGTGGATTAGGCTCTAAGAATTTAATTGGAAAATAATGCAAATTTCAATAACTAGAATTAGATTCATCACTAGTAAAGGCAAAGGTACGATGCTAACTTTTGTAAAATGCAACTTCTGCAAGCAATAATAAGCTTAAGAAGAAGGAAAAGAGGGCTTGAAAATTTTGAAATTTTCATTTTCAAGAGATGAGAGTGCATGCAAAAGAACATATTCACATGTTTTATTGTAAAGCCAAAATTTTCTTCTACAAAGGAAAAAGGATATTCCCATTTAAAAGCTATTTTTCCCACTTTTTTGGAACATTGTCTAGGTTGATGCAATTGGAGTTGAAATGAAGGTTTCATGGTGGTCAGTCCAATATGGATAAAAAATCCCAAAGACAATGTCACTATTCCTTAGATTTGACCAAAATTGGTCAAGCATTAAACCATTTTTTGTTGTTTTTTTTGTTTTATGCAATTTGAAGCCATTTCTTTCCATAAATTCCTTTCATTTAAAACTACCCACCTGCTTTCCTGTCCGCTCCAGGGAACCACTAACCTCTACGGTACCATATAAAGAAGAACCATGAGGAAGCTACATCATTAATATCAGATTGACACATATTAGCCTAAATGGGAAGGTTAGAAAGATTTTATGACTGCCCAAAATGGATTGAAATACATCAGGGAGATTACATCCATTACAAACAAATACATTCTATGTCTTTTGTAACAAATCCAATAGTATGTGAACAATCATAGATTAGAGAATAGTATCAAACCTCAATGGTGACAACTTGTTTTTCTTGCAGAGACTCACAAAATGGAATGTAATACGACACCTTTTGTATAGAAACATCAAGGAGAGAATCTCTAGTCTTAGCATCAAAAAATGATAAACTTGGAAATGCATATTTCCTTCCATATTCATCACAATTAAAGCAATAAATATCTTCTTCGAGGATAGGCATGAAAACCATATCCCATGGTGTATGGTGCAAACCGCCAAATCTAACTCTACATAGATTTACATTTTTTGGTGCTAAGCATCAGAACCTCAAGGAACAACCTCAAAGAGTGTTTAGCGACAATTATTTTCTTTTTCACTTAGCTTGGTTCCTCCTCAATGACAACTACTCTTTAATATGTGAGTCCCAGTAGACTACTTCATTCAGAGGGACTGCTCTAATATGGGATCTACTAATCAGATCTTATTTATTTCGCACAACATTATGTTAACATTACCTAATAGGTTTTAATTTTATTGCTCCTACAAGCCACCTACATCAAGCAATTTATTGATATTTACCTCAATTGTTTTTGTCGTGATATTTTACCATATGTGAGTCTCAAATGTCAAATTCTACAAAATACTTCCTTAAACTAACAGATCTCCAACAATGAGTTATTAAGAGCACACTCAGAAATTTTAACTGCAAAAAGATCCTATTTGTTCTGTAAACCTAGAGTTGAAGCTTGAGAGTCAAGAATGATTGTCTTATACTACGTCTTTATCTCCTTCAATACAAAACTTTAAAATAAGGTTGATAAAAGCATCACTTTATCTGACACCAACAAGTACATTATCTGCCCCTATCTGACACGAACATTATTTAGCCTTTGTGTTCCCTATGCATTGAATTTTTTCTAAGAACCATGATGTGTGGTGTAGGACTATATCACTTCACGTAATCTGACTACTCATGGTTGGATGGTTTCACTGTAATGTTCACTACCAATGAATCATATTTCAATGCAATGGTTGGTGTCCATGTATTTATGGCCCTTAGTATATTCAGGCCATTTTTCTTAAGGTTCATGTCAATAGACAATTACAGTTTGGAAACATTGATAGTACATGGAATGAGGTGGTCGTTGGGGGGAACTTTCTATAGCCACCTACTAGAAATTTCCACCTACTAAATAGCATAATAGGTGAAGCTAAGCATGTGGAAGCAATTACTTGTTTGGACATTTATGCACCTTCAACTTATCATCTAGAAGGTAATGCAGACAATTTTAGCAGCAGGAAGGTGAAGGGAATGCAATTGACACAAGTAATGACACTGGATTCATGATGGTTGGATGTAAGGTTAGGGTTTTATAAACTAAATGGCCTTGTATGATTGGTCAAGGCTATTTGTCTCAGTAAGGTTGGATCAAGTAGGAAGCTGTTAATGTCTGTCATAGCTAGATGTTGTTCTTAGTTTATTTGTATTATTTTTTAAAGCATTGATTTACTATGATTTTACATTTTAAGTTACTTTTGATCATTTTTGGCAATCAATACTTTTTGTTTGATTTGTTCTTTTAATGGTTTTATTATTTCATTATTTTAAGGTTTGTTCCTTGGGATTATTAGTTTATATATATATATATATAAGCTTTCAAAAACTTATAATAAATTTTATTTCAAAATTTTAGCTCATGACTAACCCTCCTTTTTAAGCCTTGACAGGAGAGATAGAAGCGGGTTCCATAGTGGATATACCACTAGTATATCCCTCTCTTACTTATTAACATCTACTTACTTACACTCGATCTAGAGATGGCGGCCCGGCTAAGCCGCTAGATACCTTAAGGATATGTTGGTATGCTAACGATATAACCTAGGGCTTACCTCCTCCCTCATCTCGTGCCTTGGCCGAGCGGTTCACCATATGATCGTGCATCGATTCCAAACAAAAATATCCTAGAAAATAGATTGGAACTTACATTGAGTGCATAAACACTTGGTTAAAAAAATTCAAAAAAGGATTCTTGTAGCAGCTCTGTTTTTCCTGCTTTTGTCATTATCATTGGGAGACGATTACAAGGTGATGGAAATGAATTATAGAAAGAAAAAAAAGAGGTTTTTGTCCAAAATAGATTCATTCACAAAAACCTCTCTCAGTTTTGCAACAACTATTATCATTTGAGAGATTCAAATTCATCGTTGTGGCCTATTTTTCAGGGTTTGAAAAATTTAATAATTTATTCTTTTAGTCACAAATTTCCAACACGGATTCCGATCAATTTAAGGAGAATTTTTAAAAACCAATAGTGGTTTTTTTTTTCTTCGTGGACTCATTTAAAAAAACCTCTCTCATTTTTTTCACTAGTGTCCCGAATCGAGAGATATGGAGGCGTCTTTGAGACCCAACTTTTCATAAATTCGCCAAATTTCCCCAAATCAGATTTGTTATTTTTGGGTTAATTGTCTTTAAAGATTTTGAGTTAGTATGTAACTAATTGATGTAAATGTTTCAAATTTTTACCTAGAAGGTAGTTATGGAACTACTTTACCTTTGTGATGATAAAAGGAAGACAAAGATACAGTTTGGGGGTTGGAATTTTGACTCAAGGAGAGGCTTTTGGAGCTTTGAGATCTCAAGATAGCACTTATAACTCTTATGTAAGTTGATGTCTATTATTGATTATATATAAACTAATAATCCTTTTTACCTGTCATGTTGTTTCATTTCTGATCTAGTTGATTGCTCAGTCTACAATTTCATTTCTTGTTTAAAGGTTTTATTCATGTAAATTCTTGTATCTTGTGGGTGGAATTAGTATCTCATGTGTAATGTTTATGGATTATTGGGATGTGTTTGATCCTTAGTTTATCTAACTTGTGAATGATTCTGTTTTGTATTAGCTTGTGAATGTTTATTACCTCCTTGCTGATGAAGTTTTAAACCAAAACCCAAAAAAAAACAATTTCATTTTGTTTTCTTTTTGAGATTGTATTAGCTTGTTCTTGTGGTAGTCTAGGAACAATTTCTAGCACTAATATCTTTGGCACTGTTGTCGAGGAAAAAAATCAAGATTATCTTCCCTGAGAAGAATCACAATGAGACAGATCTGACTCTTGATTGCAGACAAGAGAAGGACATAGAGATAGACTGCAATCATCTGCCTGACGACTCCACGATTAAAGATTCTACTGCAAGGAGAATTTTGTTGACAGAAAAATGAAGAAGCCAAATGGAAAGACTAGGTATCAGCTTGTTACTTTCCTCCGTGAGGTTTTGTTTTTATTCATTAGTTCCTTCCTGTCTTTCCCATTGCATGTCAAAAAAATTATTTTTTGTTTCATCTATTCCGATGATCGTAAACCTTTAGGTACATATATATCCCTCTTTGGAAGAAGAAAGTCTGCATTCTTCTTGTTTTATTGATGTTGATCCTATTCCTTCATTTGAAATACATGTGCAACATGATATACATATACCCATATCTCTTGAACCTGATTATTCTAGTCATCTTGTAGAGAATAAAGCTGGTCCATTACCTTCTACCATCACTTCCGAAACTTACGAATAACTTGTTGAGCCTCATTTTCAACTCACAGATTTTCAGTCTAGAATTAGACAGAAGATGTTTAAACCTCTTAGGTTTCCATCTCACTTACATCCTTACCCTTCCTACTTTGTTGAATATCTTCCCCATTTTACTGGAAAAGACCATATCACAGCAGAGAAGCATTAAGGATCTTTTCATAATTTCATTGATAGTCTTTAAATCATGCATGAGGATGTTGTCATGAGGTTATTTTTTAAATCCTTTGCTGGAGATGCTGGGTTCTAGTTCCGAAATTTAAAAGCTAATTCAATTGGATCGTGGGAAGAGTTACATGATGTCTTTTTTTTAAGTATTGGGGTAAGAATAAATCTTATGACCAATTTCTTTTCCAATTTTATACTTTGAAAAGGGAGAATGATGAGCCAATTACTAAATTTAATTGGAGGCTTCAAAATTTTTATATCAGTATGCCTACGGAGATCAAACCTTCGAAAAAACTTATGGTATATTATGTTATGGCTCAACATTCAGATCTTATCTTTTTCCTGTTAGAAAGGAAATCATCATCTTTAAGACAATTGTTTGAGGATGCAAAAGGAGTAGAGGAGAACATCCGAGCTTGCAAAATGCTTCGATATCAGGCTCATGTTGAAGATATACAAGCTTATGAATAGGAAGAAGAACGTAGGTATCATTCAGATTTAAGACAGTTTTCTTCATCATTTTCATATTTTCATATGAACAAGGATATAAATGACGCTTGTGTTGATTCTTCATATCAGTTTGCTGACTTTTTAGATGATAATATACTTTTAGTGG
The DNA here is from genome assembly GCA_001517045.1 of Pseudotsuga menziesii. Taxonomy (NCBI): domain Eukaryota; kingdom Viridiplantae; phylum Streptophyta; class Pinopsida; order Pinales; family Pinaceae; genus Pseudotsuga; species Pseudotsuga menziesii. The sequence continues at coordinate 736,739 of LPNX010717812.1, forward strand.
ATTATAGTAGAAATTTCCTAGCTCCTGCCATGATATTATCATGTTATGAAGAAGAAGTTACTGCTCTTCAACCTCTTACTACTGATATAATAAATAAGTTGTCATTCTTGACTTACGGTCACTATCAGAATACTATTTGTTCAAGTTTTGGTCAAGGGTTTTATTTAAAGGTCGAGAAGCAGTTTGAAGAGCCCTTGGTTTCCATTCTTGAGACAAATTTTAAAAAGAACAGCAATGGAGAGGAAGAGAATGCTTCACTTTATGATGAATATAATGAAGACATTGAAGTTTTAAATCGGAAATTTCATGATCAGTAGAAACCGATTGTAGGTGAATTATATTCCAAACTTTTTACTGAATAAGAAAAAGTTCTGAATTGCTTTGACTCTCAAATTGATAGCAGCCGTACTGTAGATACTTTCAATGTAATATTAGATGTGTCTAATAGCCATGGCCGTGATAACTTTGTTGCTCAAAACCATTATGAAAATATGTCAATTTTTTATGGATATAAAGAAATACTACAACATTCTTTCAGTCCTCATTAGTTAAGAAACACTCTTTAGAAATCAGTCGGCTTGAGTTAGTGGAAGATATAAAACAGTATAACCTCAACAGAGTTAAGATTTTATATATTGTTCTCTTATTGCATTATCTCATGGAGTATTGAGAATTGAGGACACCCATTTGCAGTCCTTTCTTTTTGAACAACATGAAGGAATAATTTTGCATGAGTTTCATGATCCCGTGGCTTCTTGGATGGAGTTGTATTTTTCAAAGGTTTCTAATGTTCCAGCTTTTGGCATACTTCCTATTTCCAGTAAGTATCAGCTGCCTACAAACTCTTTATTGCATTTATCACATCTTTTGTGGGTCTTCTCAAACAATAACATGCATGAAATTATGGTTCTTAGTAAAATGGTTTCTTGGCTTCACTGGAAGTATGATTACACTTGATTGGGTTGTTTCCTTTGATTAGAAGTAGGAGTAAATAGCAGAATAAGCTTGTTATACGAACATGCAGATTCTTTTCAGTTTGCTGGTTTCTAGCAGCATTTTGTCATTTCAGAGGTATGTGTTCAGAGTTTGAGATAGTTGCAGATATTGAATAAAGACTCCATAGCCCAAGGAAATTTTTGCAGAGTAATAGACAGGTTTAGTTGAGTTGCCAAAAGGCACTGATCTACAGGTTCTTGAAACCTCAAGAGGATTTCATCCTGCAGTAGGAGCTAGATGTTATAACTAGATGTTTTTCTTAGTTTATTTGCCTTATTTTTTCAACCATTGGTTTACTATGATTTTACATTTTAAGTTTCTTTTGAGAATTTTCGGCAATCGGTACTTTTTGTTTGATTTTATGCTTTTAATGGTTTGATTATTTCATTATTTTAAGGTTTATTCCTTGGGATTATTAGTTTATATATATATATATATATATATATATATATATTTAAACTTTCAAAAACTTATAATAAAGTATATTTCAAAATTTTAGCTTATGACTAACCCTCCTTTTTAAGCCTTGGTTAAAAAATATTCAAAAAAGGATTCCTGTAGCAGCTCTGTTTTTCCTGTTTTTGTCATTATCATTGGGAGCAAATTACGAGGTGATAGAAACAAATTATGGAAAACCAAAAGAGGTTTTTTTCCAAAACAGACTCATTCACAAATACATCTCTCAGTTTTGCAACAGCTATTATCATTTGAGAGATTCGAATTCATCTTTGTGGCCTATTTTTCACGGTTTGAAAATTTTAATAATTTATTGTTTTATTCACAAATTTATAGCATGAAATATGATCAATTTAAGGAGAATTTTTAAAAAACAAGAGTGGTTTTTGTTCTTCATGGACTCATTTAAAATAACCTCTCTCATTTTTTGCACAAGTATCCCGGATCGAGAGATATGGAGGCGTCTTTGAGACCCAAATTTTCAGAAATTCCCCAAATTTCCCCAAATCCGATTTGTTATTTTTGGGATAATTGTCTTTAAATATTTTGAGTTAGTATGTAACTAATTGATGTAACTGTTTCAAATTTCAACCTAGAAGGTATTTATGGAACTATTTTACCTTTGATGGTAAAAGGAAGACAAACATACAATTTGGGGGTTGGAATTTTGACTCAAGGAGAGGCTTTTGGAGCTTTGAGATCTCAAGCTAGCACTTATAACTCTTATGTAAGTTGATGACAGTTATTGATTATATATAAATTGCTAATCCTTTTTACCTGGCATGTTGTTTCATTTCTGATCTGGTTGATTGCTCAGTCTACAATTTCATTTCTTCTTTAAAGGTTTTATTCATGTAAATGCTTGTAGCTTGTGGGTGGAATTTGTATCTCATGTGTAATGTTTATGGCTTATTGGGATGTGTTTGATCCTCATTTTATATAAATTTTGCATGATTCAGTTCTGTATTAGCTTGTGAATGTTTATTACCTCATTGCTGATGAAGTTTTAAACCAAAACCCTAAAAAATCAATTTCATTTTTGTTTTCTTTTTGAGATTGTGTTAGCTTGTTCTTGTGGTAGTCTAGGAACAATTTCTAGCACTGACAATGTCTATATGGATCATTTGGTGGTTTGAGTGGTCTCATCTCTTCAACTTCATTCACTATGCAACGCTAGAATATTTCATCTGAGATTTAGATCTTGAGCCTTTAGTCATTAACCATGAAATATGTCAACGCGAGCCATTACTGAAATGATTGCAAGTTTCTACAGGAATATAGATCTAGGATGTTTTATTTTATGTTCATATCATTTATGTTTATCTAATAGGGTACTTATGAATTCAATATAACAATTGTGTCAATATCAATAGAACAATTTTCCAAAATATATTTTCCCATGTAAGCATAGAATTGATCGGAGAGGTTGTAACTTATTTATAAGCCTAGTAGTATATCCTTCTTAATTTATCTTGTTTGTTTTCCCTTCATTTCTCTTATATTTTCTCTTGTCCTATGTCATCTTTGTTTTTTTAATTATTTAATTCCCCTCAACAGATTTTGCCTCTAAGATGGAACTTGGGTGCCTAATGGATTTATGTTTGAGACGTAAGCTTTGACATGGGTTTAAACATCAATAAATTTGACAACAATAATAACCACATGAGTGTTGCAAGTCATCTCAGACCTCAAAGACGATAACAATTGATGATGATGAGTGCATAGAGTTTTCAAAACTTGTGCATAGAGTTTTTAAAATTTGATGTAATATCACAATTGTTTTATGATATTGGGAAACACTAGGTTTACATCTGCAATCTAATTAGATGTGAAAAACGTATCTATTATGTAGACAACGATTGTGTTACAATGAAAATCATTCAAAACCAACAACAAGGAACCTATCATTTTCAACCAACAAAACATGTTGTCCATGTTTTTGGACTTCTAAGCATATTTGATCATTTCTATTAGCAATTCAAGGAAAAAAAATAGGGAACAAAGAATGGTCCAAATTCACCAAGTATGGAATACATTCAAATTAACAGAAGAAAAATAGGTATGAGAATTAGGAATATGTTGCCTATACTTACAATTTCTTGGTATAACTTACCTTGATTTGTGGAGCTTGACGTTGTCTTCTTTTTCTTTACCTTTCAAAACATCTTTCAACATACTACAAATATTTTCCTATTGCAATAATTTCATGTTAGGACCCATCAAAAAAAGATTTGCATGTTTATGAAAATAACAAAATGAAGCTAAAAAAAATACAGTTTGAGTACTTTGTCTCAATGAATAAAAACAACATTAATAATGAACCTTTTATGTTTGATAAACATTTTTAATTTAACAATGTAAATTACAATAATATTCAAGTAAAATAACTGGTAATAACAGATCACCCGAGGAAACATGGAGAACCACAACACTAAGTATATAAGGCCATCGATCACATCAAAATGCCAATTTTTGCTCTGAAATATGAAAATGTTTCCCAAGGATATCTATAACAAGTTTTAATGGATGAGTGAAATAGAAATAGTAAAATGTAAACACTACAATTATAGAAATAAATGCAGGAGATGTATAATCCCTTACCATTCATTGAGTTCCTCTCTGTTTCAAGAATAATTTAATATTCTCTACTGAACGGGGCCAACCACGTGAAGGTGGAAGCTCTTATGGCCCCCCCCCCCCCCCCTACTTGCAAATAAAAATTTAGTGCAAATTCATTCATTCAATAGCAGAAAAAAACATTCATTAAACCATTCATTAAAGCATTCATTCATTCAATACCCGATAAAACCATTCATTAAAGCATTCATTAAACCATTTGTTAGCACCATTTTTGGGATAAATAATTGATAGGGGATTTGGAAAGTAAATGGAGAAATAAGGTTAGAAAATTTCCTTATCATATGAACTTGATGAATGCTAATGAGATTCTGCAGGTATTTCCAAGGGTCATTTCTAAGTTGGAAATACAAAAAAATGAAAATTTTCATTTTTCAGATTTGCTAATGAATAAGAATGAAGAAATACTCTCCAAGATTAATGGTGATAGAAAATGAATGGCCTAGATGCACAACAGACAAGATCAAAGGCCAAAAACTCATTTCCTCCTAGGGAAAGTCGAGAGCAGAAGAGGTAAAATTTCGGTTAGAAAAGTTAGAATCCCAATTTCTGAGTTCTATAGTCTGAGATCCTACAACCAGGGAGAACTTCCGCACAGGTCAGTGGCTTGCAAAGCAGTATAAGGTGGGAGCGAAAAGGTCAAAATTGAACTTCAAAGAAGTTAAAATCTCGATTTTTGTTCTTCGCAGTCCAAAGATCTATTGGCTCAGAGCAATCCTTCCAAGGATCAACGACTCTGAAAAGAACAAAGGGCTGAGATCGTAAACTAGAAAACTTAAGAATTTGGGCATGAAAGGTTGAAGTTCCACATTCTGCGATCAGTGAGATCGACAGTATGGAGAGATTCTGTGAAGATCAACGGTCCAGAAGAGAGAAAAGGGGCGGAGATTGGAAAGTGGAAAACTTAAGAATTTGGTCGTGAAAAGTCAAAATCTCACTTTCCATGGTTCGAAAGATCTATGGTTCAGGGGGATCCTGCACAGATCAAATGATCCGGAAGGAAGTAAAGGCATGGAAGCAAAAATGTGAAGTTTCTGTTATGAAAAGTTAGAATTCTGAGTTGCATTTTCTACAGCCTGTAAACTTGATCTCATATGAATGGTGGGGAAGGTTTCTGTATGAGATCGACAGCGCAGAAAAAAGAAACATGTACACTGGTAAGAAGACATTTTGATATGTAGAAACATGTAGGCCCCGCATATTTCAATGGTTCAGATCACCCTTGATCTCAGATCAATGGTGGAGATTGATTCCGCTGATCTAACTTGCACGAAGAAAATAGCTTTCCAGATCTGCGGAATTGTGTTAAAGGCCTTGTTAGGATATTTAGACACTTAGGAGTTAGTTAAGATCAACTTGTGTAATATATCTATTAGGTAAAAGTGTGTTTCTTTAGTATGCATTTGTAAATATTCTAATTCGACGGTCACGATATGTTCTAGACATAGAGTGATCCGATTGTTCAACTTCTCTTAGATCATACCTACCATTGATCCATGGCTTAACACCCAATTGGTCTATGATCTCTATTTAAAGAGCATAGAGGGTCCTTGGCTAGTTGATCGATTATGAGAAGCTCATGTAACTTTCTTTCTTTTGCATAATAAATTTCTCCAAGTAGCTATTTGGCTGGGGCCGTGGACTGTTTCCCTCTCGAGGGTTTTAACCATGTGACAAACATTGGTGTGTTGATCTGTGATCTGTTTGTGTGAAGCGGTATCTGAAGGTGTTCATTCTTTTGGGAGTACCCTGTGTACCTGAACATGGTATCAAATCTTTTATGAAGAGCCGCTTTCGGTTTTAATCAAGATCTGGAACCAGTGTTGCCGAAACTTTGAAAGGGTTTCTAGTTCTATATTTTCTGTGCATTTGGGGCCTATGGGAGCTATTCCATTGCGTCTGGAGTGCCATTTCCATTGGGAAATAGTTTTCATTTCACCGAAAATCGTTTCTGTTTGCTCCATAAACACCCATTTCAGAAAATCTGAAGGTATAATGTTACAGTGACGGATTTGTTTTTTTTTAATCTCTCATATTTTATCAGTTTATTATTAGATCTTTTATGTGTTAGTCTCAGACTGTTGTTTTCCTTGACTGCATATGCTCTTTGTCGTGCACCTTGTGCGATCGCGGTGAATTAGAAACAGTAAGGGAAAGTTTTTTCTTGTCTTCTCAGCTACGTATGCTATTTTCCGTGCACCTTGTGTGATCATGGCAAATCAGAAACAACGAGAAAACTTGAAAACGTATACTTTTCAGGTAAGCTAACCAAGATCTAACCCAATTGTGTGGAAAAAGTTTTTTTGTTTTTGTGTTTCGTTTTTTTTGTGATTTGCAGGAAAAGAAAGCAAGCACGAAAAACGAGAGAGAAGAGTAAAAAACAAAAACCCTCCCTCTTTCCATACTTTTACGTACCTTTTAAACTTAACTCACTTGGTCCAAAGTTGCTTTACACCTTGATAAGTATTGAGTTCAAGTCTTATCAAGCTACTTTTTAGTGCATGCAATTTCTATTTTTCAAGTTAAAGTTACTTTATTGTAAAAGTGCATCTCACATAAATAAAATAAAATAAAAGTGAGTCACTTAAGTCTTTTAATTTATTGCCGCACTATTTAAAAGTCACATTATTGTAAAAGTGAACATCACTTATTCTACAAAAGTGATTCACTTCAAAGCAACTTTATTGTAAAAGTGATTGTCAAAGGTTGATTTTGGGAAGAGGGGGCTTCTTTCTTTTAGTTGGTCAAGTTAATATCTGCCACGTCACTATTGGGGACATCTTCAACATTTTTTTATCAAGCATAACTTCATCATCTAGAATCCGTTTTAAGTGTCGTTTTTTTTAAATCGCATATTTTTTCGAGTTATTTGCATCCAGATAGTTAGTGTCTGTTCTTTCAGCCATTATTTTATAGTATGGCCACCCCTTGTGATATTATACTTACAAGTTCTAACTATTTCTCATGGAAATCTCATATGGAAGATGTTCTACAAAGTAGGGGACTTTTCAAGATAACCTCAGGGAAAGAAACAGAACCCACTGATAATGATAAGAAAATTAAATGGGCAAATAGATGTGATGAAGCTCGTGGATTGATTGGGATGGCAATCTCTATTGATTTGCGATTCTACATATCTGACATTGATGAACTTGATAAAGCTTGGGAAAAGTTGGAATCTGTGTTTGGTAAACACAATGAAATTCTGGGTCATCAACTCAAGAATGAGTTGATTTCCTTGAATCCAAATGATTTTTCATGCATTCAAGGCTATTTATCTAAGTATAAAACTCTTAGACTCTTATGTGCAGAATGCAAGAGTAAGAAAGAAGACAAACAATGTATTTATCATATTCTTTCCAAACTTGGACCTGCATATTTTGTTTTTGTATCTACATTCTACTCCATGAAATAATCCTTGACTGCAGCTAGCTATCAAGAGCCTAGCCTTGAATCCTTTTGTGATTCCTTAATTAGACAGCAAGATAAGCTCATTCATCTTGGACTAATTAACAATGCAAATACATCTGGGAAAGCCTTATTGTCCCAACAGAAAGAAAATTCCAAGCCTCCCAAGAAACAGAATTTTCACAATAACAAGCAAAACAACAAGGGTCCCAAACCCTCTTAGTCAGCTCCTTCTTTAAAAAATGACAAAGGATCCAAGCAAAAAGGAAAGAAGACTGAGCGTCATTGCAATTTTTGTGGGAAAGATAATCATGATGAATCTAAGTGTTTTAAGAAGATGGCAGCCTTGGAAGCAGCAATGAAGAAGCACCACATCAGCCTAGATTCGTCTTCAGAATCTAACTCTCATGGACATGCACTTTGTGCTTCTAGTTACTCTTATACTGCATCTTCTTCTTCTACTTCGATTGAATGGCTCATTGATTATGGAGCATCTTATCATATGGCTAAGGATAAAGCCATGTTTTCTACTATGCATGAATGTAACACCAAAAAAATATTTGTTGGTGATGATAGACCTCTAAGTGTTGTAGGATCTGGAACAGTTCCAGTAGAAAATGGTCATTTTAGTGATGTACTATGTGTTCCAAAAATTTCCTGCAATTTTTTATCAATCTATCAAATTACTCATTAAGGTGAAGGTAAAACTACGACGTTTACACCTCACCAAGTTGTAATCAAGGATTTTAAAAATCCTCAAAATATCCTTGCTACTGGAACTGTTGATGATATTACCAGCTTGTACAAATTTAACAACTTTGGTTCATCACCTTTTCCTTCAGTTTTTGTTGCTCATAGTGATAACTTGAGCAAACTTTGGCATGAGCGATTTGGTCACTTAAATTATCGCTCATTGCAACAACTATGTAAATACAATATGGTGACTAGTCTTCCACTAGTATCTTGCAAGGATGGTTTTTGTTCTGGTTGTGTACTCGAAAAACATCATCGAGACAGTTTTGACAAAGGTGCCTCTTGGCACGCCTCGGTTCCCTTGGAGCTTGTGCATAGTGACTTGTGTGGCCCTCTTCCATTTGCTTCCTTTTCTAGTTTCAAATATTCCTTAACTTTCATTGATGACTACTCCAGACGCACTTGGGTTTACTTCCTAAAACTTAAGAGTGAAGTATTTAACATGTTCTTAGCCTACAAGGCTCTTGTTGAAAAACAATCTGGTCATCAAATTATTAAGTTAAGATCTGACAATGGAGGAGAATATGTTAACAACAAGTTCACTACTTTTTGCACTGAACAAGGAATCTAACAACAACACACTGTTCCATATACACCACAACAAAATGGTGTAGCTGAAAGGAATAACCGCACTTTAAAAGAAATGGCAAATTGTATGATCCAATATAAGGGACTAAGTCTTCAATATTGGGCTGAGGCCATAAATTGTGCAAATTACATAGTTAATCACACACCCACTAAAGTTTTACAGGGTATAACACCGGAATAAGCATGGAGTAAAATTAAACCAGATGTAAGTCACTTTCGTGTGTTTGGTTGTGAAGCATGGGCTCACATTCCAGATGAAAAACGGAAAGCATTGTAGCCTAAAAGTGAAAAGTGCATATTTGTTGGATATTCTGAAGATGTAAAAGGTTATAGACTTCTTCAGCCACATTCTCATGATATAATCATTAGAAGAGATGTTAAATTTGATGAAAATATCTTGTCCTGCGAGCCTAACTTGGCGGGTGTGCCATCTTTGGCCTGCGAGCCTGATTCAGCGATTGTGCCTTCTTCTTCTTCTTCTTCCTGCTTCCTTGACAGGTTTCCAACTCCAATTTCTAATGATGACAGTGAGGATGAAAATCCACCTCCTCCTGCTCATGTTCCTCCAATTGCACCAGCACCAATACTTCCTCGATGGGTCCGTTCAACATGTGAAGCAGCTGGTGATCTTGTCGGTGATCCTAGAGATCAACGTCGAACACGTTCTCAGTTTCAGCGAGCCTCTTCTCTTTTGGATTAAGTTTCTGAGAATCATGATCCAGAAACTTTTGCAAAAGCTTCAGGAAATCCAAATTGGGATGCAGCTATGGATGAAGAATATCATTCCTTAATGACGAACGATACTTGGGATCTTGTTCCTCTTCCAAAAGGAAGAAAACTTGTCAGATGTAAACGGGTCCACAGAACTAAGTATGCATCAGATGGAAGTGTTGAAAGACTTAAGGAAAGGTTAGTTGCAAAAGGTTTTTCCCAAATTCAAGGGATTGACTACAATGAAACATTTTCCCCTGTAGAAAAAATGAACTCCATCCGCCTTATTCTTTCCCTTACAGCCTTACATAACTGGGAAGTCCATCAAATGGATGTCAAGTCTGCCTTCTTACATGGTGATTTACATGAGGAAATTTACATGGAACAACCTCCTGGATATGTTCAGAATAACTCTAGCCTTGTTTGTCTCCTTAAGAAAACCTTATATGGCCTTAAGCAAGCTCCTAGAGCTTGGTATGCCAAAATGGATAGCTTTCTCCTTGACACTGGTTTTTCTAGATGCCATTCTGACCCCAATGTCTATACCAAGAAAGTAGGAAACCATCTCATCATACTTGTTCTTTATGTTGATGATCTTATCCTTACTGGTAGTAACCCTAACCTTATAACCAATGTGAAATCCAGTCTTAAGCAAAATTTTGAAATGTCAGACTTAGGACATTTGCATTATTTTCTTGGTCTCCAAGTCTTGCAAACCAAAGAAGAAATATTTCTTTCCCAGTCTAAGTATGCTTGTGACCTTCTTCGTCGCTTCCACATGGAAGATTGTAAACCAGCCCCTTCTCCCTTCCAGTCTGGAGTCAAACTTTTTGCCACTCGTACTTCCCCTGAAGTAGATGCCACCTTGTATCGTCAACTTGTTGGTAGTCTTTTATACTTGACTCATTCCTGTCCTAACCTTTCCTTTGTCGTTGGTCATGTTTCCCATTGTATGCAAACTCCTCATGAAATTCACTGGAAAGCAGCAAAAAGAATACTTCGATCTATTCAAGGTATAATTCAGTTTGGGATTCATTACAGTACAGGGAGGAAACCTTTGTTGGTTGGTTTCACTGATTTAGATTGGGTCGGCGAACCTGATGATCGAAAATCTACTGCAGTTTATGTTTTCAGTCTGGGATCTGGACCAGTCACTTGGGCTTGTAAGAAACAACAAGCTCTTGCTCTTTCTTTAGCAGAAGCATAATATCGAGCCACAATTAATGCCAAGCAGGAAGCTTTATGGCTTCGACAGATCCTTTCAGAGTTTGGATTCGAGCAACAGCAGCCTACTCCACTTTGGTACGACAATCAAAGTGCCATCAAACTTGCCAAATATCCAGTTCTACATCAGCACAGCAAACACATTGAGCTACACATTCACTTCATTAGAAATCTTGTTCATGATCGTGTTATTGAAGTGCTCTATTTCCCTACAGATGAACAAGTTGCAGACATCTTCACCAAGTCTCTTACAGAAGTGAAGTTTTCTAAACTTCGGTCTATGTTAGGAGTTCAAGAATGTGTCCTTAAGGGGGGATAGGCTCTAATGCCTCCTTCCTTCTCCTAATAGTGTCACTTTTGTAAATCATTCAATCCTATCCCAAGTTGTTCTTAAGGGGGGATGTTAGGATATTTAGACACTTAGGATTTAGTTAAGATCAACTTGTGTAATATATCCGTTAGGTAAAAGTGTGTTTCTTTAGTATGCATTAGTATGCATTTGTAAATATTATAATCCGACGGTCGCGATATGTTCTAGACATAGAGTGATCTGATGGTTCAACTTCTCTTAGATCATACCTACCATTGATCCGTGGCTTAACACTCGATTGGTCTATGATCTCTATTTAAAGAGTATAGAGGGTCCTAGGCTAGTTGATCGATTATGAGAAGCTCATGTAACTTTCTTTCTTTTGCATAATAAATTGCTCCAAGTAGCTATTTGGTTGGGGCCGTGGACTGTTTCCCTCTAGAGGGTTTTAACCACGTGACAAACATCGGTGTGTTGATCTGTGATCTGTTTGTGTGAAGCCGTATCTAAAGGTGTTCGGTCTTTTGGGAGTACCCTGTGTACCCGAACAGGCCTGCATGTTTCAATGGAAAGGATTGAAGATGAGGGGATATCAACGACGGAGGTTGATTTCACTGATTTAACATGCAAGGAAAAACAAACTTTTGAAATCAGCGAAATTGGGTACAAAGTGTAGGTTTTGATAGCCTAGATCAACGACATGAAGAGATCTACAATTGAGCTTTATTTCACAGGAGGAATATGTAAGGCATTTTTGAAGTTGTTGCAGATCATCGAAGAGCCATTGTTTTCATCCATAAGGCATGGTTTCCAAGTGTTTAATTCTCCATTTTTTTCCATCATGTGCGTCCCATCATGCTTTCTTGTTTTGTTAATGATCATGGCAAATCTACCAGATCATAAGTTGTTAGGATTGATCCTCGATTTTGCAATTGATTTTAGGTTTTTGAGGTTTGTCTCTAGAGCCTGTTAACACTATAAATATACCCTCAATGTAATACCCTGGTTTTGACCCCATTGCATTTAAATAAATGATGTAAATAATCATGGTGTGGAGCTAGGAAAAAGACCCACCATCGATTTAGTATTTATGTTTCGGTAATTATGGTGTGGCCGATGGTATTTTTTTATGCTAGTTGAACATTAACAGCTGAACATTATGTTGAAATTGCATTTTTTTAATTAAAACCCACAACCGGAAATGTCAACGCAACTAAATGAGATGGGGGCATGCTTTTTCCTAAGGATGAGGGGGTGGGGGATTGGAAGAGTGGGCAAATTTGAGTTGGGCAGAGCCCCACATTGGGAAAAACATTTTTTGAATTTCTTGGGCAAGAAAAAACCAAACGCCCACTCTTCCCTCACGTGGCAATGTTTCACCTTCCCTCACGAATTGGTTTGAACAAGAAATGTTTTTGGAAACCCAATTGAGCATTCACGTAGCAGCAAGCAAGTAAAAATGATTATGAGTCTGAACCTTTCATGAATTTCTCCTGTCTGGCGATCTGAATCCTTCATGTTTCTGGTTTTTGTGTTATGATTTTTCCCCTGTTAAGCAATTTTGTTCTCTCTCACGTTTTCTCCTATCTACAAGTTGTTTTCCTGAATACAATTGCCCTAAATCCAATTTTGTGTCTTTGATTTGAAAGACCGACAACATTTTTGTTTTGGCATTTTTGCAACAATCGGTCTAGCAATGGCAATGTTCAAGAATTCATAAATTTCCTTTGTGTATGTAATCCCTGGCATCTTCTACGTTTTGATAAATCCCAGGACTGAGATCCCTATGTGTGTGCATCCACGTTTGACATTTGAATTGATTGAAGAAATGGAAATAGAGTCTAGACTTGCTTTATAAACCTAGTGTGTGAAGAACCTCACAGACCAATCTAGAAGGCTGGTCTTCTTCTTTGCATGCCCTGAATAGCACTGGAAGGGAAGGAATAGCCTAAGGGACTATGTAGCAGAGAAGGGAATGCTTCCTTGTGTTGGGTGTGTAATTGTTTAGAAATCAGGATAGATCCGGTGTGGGTGTTCATAGCTCTAGGGTTGAGCTCACTAGCTTAGCAGTCCATCTTTCCACCTCCTCGATAGCCTAATAAACCCAACTAGAAGGATGGCTTGGCTAGTAGCCCGATAAACCCATATGTTGGCTTGGTTGTGTCTCATGTGAGTTTGGCTAAGTGTAAACCACTATGTATGTAAGTCTGATAAACCCAACTGTGTTGGCTTGACTGAATTTTAATTGTATCCTTGGCTATGAGTGAAGTCGTCTAGTGTTCACTCTTCCTTGGGGAAGATCATGCCCAGCTCAAGGGTGGAAGTGTTGTTGAGATATTAAAGAGCACACTGGCCTATGGTTGGGTGGAACGTTGTAGCAACATAGCTGGTTGCGGGATGAGCTTCTTTCAAAGATAAGTATTCTTGTGTATTTAAGTTCTACAACTGTATTTGCTTATGAATTATTATGAAATTATCATGAACATGTTGAATGCATGAATGTGTTGAGTGAATTATTTGCTTCCGTTGTATATGTCATGTACATTCCATTATGCATCTATTTATACTTATGAATGTTTTATTTCGAAGCAATTTTTATATTATGTTCATGGGGCTTAGTTTGCCCGGGTTGTTAGAAGATGTCGCATCCTCTCCGCCGAGTAAGGGTTGGGGACGTCACACTCAATAGAGGAAGATAGGGTTGGAACCTGTGGGGTTTTGGGTTATGTAATTTGAGATTTTCCCTTAATAAAAAATGACAGAGCTGAATGTGGGCTTGATGCTACTAAGATTCATGTGTATTTCATAGTTACAGTCCGTGATTTCCTTTCTTATGTGCATGTCTTCTTGTTAAACTTTTCATTATTTTTTATTTCATATCTAGGATGAGTTTGTAATAGTTCATAATTCATACATGTTTATGCTTTGGATATTGTTTAAGATATCCACCAATCCTTTCAACTAAGTTAATGTAGAATTCATCTTTTCGGTGCTCCGTGTTAATGGACCGCCATCATTTCTTATTTATCACCAGACCAACAACATTATGACTGTAACCGAGTGCTACCTTGCCTTTGTACAATTTCACCTGTAGACTATTCTATAATTTATGAATATTTGTGACTCCGTAGCCCAATATATGTTTTCCTTGTTTTCAATCACAAACATAAACCTGAATTTTGTTTTAGTTCTATATCTGGACCTGTTAAAAATCTGTGAGAGATCCCTCTCTAGGAAGGAGGAAGCCAGCTTCCTTTCTTAAAATGGTTATGTTGTTACCTTGGGATTTACCCTCCATAACCTAGGGTACAATTCTAAGTTCTAACACCATTCATTCATGAAAAAGCGAAAGAAACCATGCACGTCATTGTATTATAAAAAAGAACTACTCAAAATTTCTTCAGTCACTTTCTTTTTCATTTTATTCTCTTTACAAAATGAGAAAGAAGCGCATCTTTTGGAAATTTTCCTTCAGTTCCTAGTTGTTATAGCTCAAAATGACACATCTCTGCCTGTGACCACTTTCCCATGATTCCGTCGCATGTCGACACTTCGTGAAAAGTCACTGAAAAAACACCTAACTTGGAGGACCTGTATCTTGAGTTTTGTAACTCCATTTGACCTCCTCTCTACACTGTTGGAAAGGTATTTCTGTTAGCTAAAACTTTCTAGAAGACACCAAAGTCTAAAAATTCCTAGAAACACCCTAAAAATGAGTTTTTTTGTCTATACAAGACCTTCCTTAAGGCAAACCCGCGTACGTACGTGACTTGCTCTTTATAATACCCGCGTACGTACGCGAGTTGTTATACATAATAGTCATGTATGCCTTATATACACGAATTTATGTATTAGCAACCCGCGTGTATTTCTTGTGTACGCGACTGTTGTTTCTGCAACCCGCGTACGCCTCTTAAAAATGTCAAAAAACACGTCTTTTGAATTTCGGGTAGTTTGGGTAGTTATGCTACTAACTCCTTCAGTTGTAACTACTTTTTCTTCGCCCCTAACTCTTCTTTAAGAATATAAATAGAGGTAGGGAGGTCCATGAGAAGGGACTTGAATCTTTGCATTGTTATGCTGGAGGATTTGGAGCTCTCTTTGCCCACACCTTTGCCCTAGAAGCATTCTCCTTATGTTGCAGAGCTTGGAGGCTGAGTTCCTTGGAGAAGAGAAGTAGTAGAACCAGATCAAGGTTTCATGAGGTGCCAAACTTGAAGAGAAGGTATACTTGTACTTGTTTTCAAGATTAGTAAAGATGTGATGTCCTTCTTCTTCCCAAATCATTGTTCAATGTGTGATTGGATTTCTGTTTATGATCATATGATGATGTTATTCAAATTATTATTTCATAATTCTTTGATTATCATTGCTTTATATGTGGTCATACTGGTTTGAGGAAGGTATAATTCGTTTTGCAGGTCTCTTGGAGCAAGAGGAGCAAGAGGAGCAAGAAGAGGATTGAAGGGTTGCTTGGATCAACCTTCGTTTGTCTAAGGTATGAACCATTCCAATCTCTGAAACTTGCTTATATATGCTTGTTGAACATTGTGCATCTCTCTTTCAACCCCAGTACGTTGATGGCCTCTTAAACCCTAGCCATAGGATACTTTCCTTTACAATAGAACTGGTGACTCCGCTGGGGATAGCCTTGTCTATTTGGGGTTTCTCTGTCTTTATTTCAGTCTTTTGCATTGTTTCAGGTCCTTCTTGCCACTTAGGAACACCTTATAAGTCTGATAGAACCCCTGCCTTCCTAAGGCAATTTTGAACCTTTTTTGGGAGTTTTTCCACCCATACGCGACTTGCAGACTAAACAGTCGTATGTCTGGTTTGATACACGGGATTTTCTATACTGTCAACCCGTGTATGATACGCGACTTGTCAGTTATACAACCCGCATGTGCTTATACACGCGACTTGTCAGTAGCACAACCCGCGTGTGCCCCTAAAACATTGTTTTTCCTCATTTTTTGTGGTTCTTTCTACTGTTGTGGGCTGTTTGGTAGGTCTTTTGGTGTCCTCTGCAGGTGCATGACTCCAAGGAGTTAGTGTGATCCCTTTTGGTTGTTCTTTATCTATGTGGTAAGCCCTTTTATAGCATTAGGGTTTGCTCTTTCCCCGACCTCCTTTGCTTGGTATGATTTTTGGCTTATTTTTTTGGTCAGCCTCTGTTAGTGATCTTTGTTTGATTTTAGAAGCTTGTTGGTGTTGGCTTCCTTCTTCTTTTGTTGGTTAACTTCACCATGCCAAAATAGTTGACTTGTCTTTTATGCAAGCCTTCCTTCCAAGTAGGGTTTATACTGACTTTAGGGCATTCTAGAGTTTGGTTGGTGGTTGTATAGCAAAGTTCCTTTTGCTTTGTTCTTATTATCTGCATACTTTGCTTTGTAGGTAGTTTTTCTTTTGCATTTATAAAATAAAATTAAAAAGAACGTATACTTGTTTTTGCTACTTTCGCCCCCTACCTCCTTCTTTGGCTTGACCTTGTTGGACAAGGTACTGAGCAGCCTTTGTTTGTAGGTTTAGATTGATACTTGGGACTTCTTGACCTTTGTTTATGTTAGTCTTTTTGCTCAGTCTCTTCATTCCAAAGTTGTTGGCTTGTTTACCTTTGTAAGCCTTCTTTTCAAGAGAGGTTGATATCTAACTTTAGGGAAACCTAGGGTTTGTTTGTGGGTTGTAGAGTAGTTGTCTATTTGCTTTGCTTATAGTACTTGCTTGCATTAGTTGATAGGCTGATTTCTCTTTTTCATTTATAAAAGAAAAAGACAAAAACACATGTTTGCTTTATATGCATGTAGATTAGGTTTTTAGTCTAGATTGCATAGCATATCATTGTTTTTGAAAAAAAATATATAAAAAGAATTTGTTCTTTTGTGGCTTTCAAGTTTTCTATTTGAAAAATAAAGAGAATAGTTTTTGCTTTTTGCATTTCATATCTCTTTGCTTAGTCATTTTGTTTCAACTTTGAGTTAAAACACCACATAAGTTTCACGCCATTTACCATCTGACTAAAAACAGCCCTTAAAATAAACGATATAATTTAAAAATTATTAGTAAGTTTTATTTTATAGGGTCATACACTAACTAGCTCAGGCTAGACTTGTGGATAAGGGAGTTTCAACTCTCCACGAGTGTTTAAATTTTAGACGTAGTTGGTCAATCACTAGGTAAATCCTTTTCTACGTTGATTGTATCTGGGAAGCTCCTCTCAAATGGGAGTTAAGCACGAGGCTACGTGGAGGCTTGGACTGAGGAGATAACCCTCTGATTCCTTTTCAAATCATAGACCAATGTTTTTGTGCATCTAGGGATTCTGTCTTATACAGGGTTTCAGGATTTTCTACCCTGCCCATGCGTATGAACCAGGCTTGCGACTGTCCCCCCAGACTGTCAATATAGTTAAGGTATCCTTTAGTCTCTTTGACATCTAGGGTTCATACACAGGTACACCGGAAGGCTATTTCTGGTTGACCTTGGATGGGCTTGGAAGGTAACCCCGGTAGAAGGTGTGGGAGGGTGGTGGGTGATTCCTCCGCTTGTGCCTAAGAACATCTATAGGGATGCCAAGTAACTGTCTATCAGCTTTCTTTTGGAAAGCGTATCTTATACCTGTTTGTCTGTTTGGCTTTAGGAATTTTTAGTGAGTGTTGTGTGGTTTGTCTGTGCTTAGTGTGCCTTTAGGTGTGTGCTTTGTAATTTTGATTTCCTAACAACCTCAGACTTTGTCTCATTGTTTGAAACTATGGCTAGCACCCCTTTGAACACCAAGCAAGAGATCCCCATGCTGGGAACTCCTTTTACTTTTCCTCTCATGGGGAATGTTGGTGTTCCCTTGATGGCCACCCTGAATCTACCTGGATTCACCCTAGGGCTACCGGTGTGGTTTTTTTCCACTCCAACTATCCTAAATGCTCCTGATTCTTCTCTAGTAAGCTCCTTATATCAAGGGCATCAAAACACTAGTTCCCCTTCACCTGTAGTTGATTCTGCTCCTCCTTCTACCTCATGCGATGAAAGTACCGATACTAGTAACCGGCAGTCTAAAAGGAGTAAAACAAGGAGGAATAGGAAGAAGGCACATAAGCAAGGGGGCACGTGTTCAACCTTTGCAAGTCAAGTTGAACCTCACCACCTAGCCTTTGTAGTTCATGCTAGGGGCACCTATCTAATCTCTGCAGGTCATGTTGGATCTAAGCACTCAACCTCTGCAAGTCAAGTTGATCTTCACCATCCAGCATATGTTGATCATGATGGTGGGATCCTTCCAACCTTTTCAGGTCACATTGGATCCAGTCACTCAGCCTCTATGGTTCATGCTGAGGGCACATGTTCAACCTCTGTTGTTCAAGTTGAACCTCCCCATCCAACCTCTGTAATTCATGTTGGATCCATCCACCCAGCCTCTGTTGTTCATGCTAGGGGAACACACTCAACTGCTACAAAGCATGTTGATCCTAACCACTCAGCCTCTGGTGTTCATGTTGGTGGTGCCCGTCCAACCTCTACAAGTCATGTTGGACCCAGTCTCTCAGCCTTTGCAAGTCATGCTAGGGGCAGTCTCTCAGCCTCTGCAAGTCATGCTGGGGGCATTCTCTCAGCCTCTACGGTTCATGCTGAAGACAATCCGTCAGCTACTGTAATTCATGTTGACACTATTAAAAAGACTACCCATTCAAAACACAAGCCCAAGTTTCCTTGTAAGCTTTGTGAGGGAGCTCACCTTACTTATAAATGCCCTTCTATCGCGGAGGTGCGAAGAGTTTGGTTTCATGGTCATCCCATTTTCGAACATTCTGAAGCTTTTCAACAACCAGCCTCTCTTAGTCAGGTTGGACCCAGTCACCCGGCCTCTAGTGTTCATGCTGGGGGCAAACTCTCATCCTCTGCAGGTCATGTTGAGAGCAAACAGTTATCCACTGCTAGTCATGTTGACATCGTTGAGAAAACTGGTCGTTTCAAGTGCAAACTCAAGTTCCTTTGTAAGCTATGCGAGGGAGATCATCTTACTCACCAGTGCCCTGCTATCGCAGAGGTGCGAAGAGTGTGGTCCGAGACTCAAGAATTTTCTTCTCCTAAACAACCTATAGTTTCTCAACAACCTACTCAACCTTTGGTTGATCAAGTGGTCGAACAAATCTCAGATTTGGTCGATCCCACTCTTCTTTTGAAGAGTGATCCTGATGTGATTGAACCAATGTCATCTTTGGTCAATCCCACTCTCCCGTCGGAGAGTGACTTTCACAAAGTGGTTGAATCGATTCCATTGTCGATCAATCCCACTCTTCCTTTGGAGATTGAAGTGTCTGCTAGTCACATTTTCTTCACAGCCAGTTCAGAACTTACTGAACAAGGGGGCACTGAACTTGCTTCGGATCAACCCCCACCAAGCTCTCGGATTGCTTCCTTTGATTGGGATAGCCTAGTTGAGCCGTGCCTTCCTTCCAATGCACCTTTCCAGATAAATTTCAAAGTTGAACCATATACAATTGCTTGTTGTATTGTTGATGAAGGAGCCTTAGTTAGTATTTTGTCTGCTTGTGCTTGGCGAGGCATGGGATCTCCCAACCTTGTGTCGACTGCTAGTCAGTTACTAGAGTTTGATAGAAGAACTTGTATATCCTTGGGAATTCTTGCTCGAACACCTGTTACTTTGGGTGGGAAGACCATCTTAGTTGACTTCATGGTGATAGAAGACCCCTTGGACTTCAATATGCTCCTTGGACATGATTATGTCTATGCCATGCAAGCTGTGGTGTCAACATTTTTTCATGTGATGTACTTTAATCATGGCAAAGAAATTGTCACTATCGATCAGTTGGATTTTCTTGATCCATCTCCTGACCCGACTAGAGACCAGGTCTTTCCTTTATTGGTTCCCAGTGTTTCTATAGACACTACCCCACCACAAGTGAGCTATGTGGCCTCATGTCCTTTATGTTCAATTGCTATTGAGAAGCAGCCTTTATTTTCATGATTACCTTCTCGGGACTTGGTCCCAGCGGTTGACCAGGTGAGTCATCCTATACAGACAGTGGATCTTTCTCTCCACTCTGTCAATCCATTTGAAAGCTTATACATGTGTCCTATCTCAGATGATCTCCTTCCTTTGGATGAAGTCTTCCTAGAGTCTTTGATACAATCTGATCTTCTGTTGGATGTTGGTTCAATTGTGACTAAGTCTAACCCTGACTTGCTTAATAAGCTTGATCTTTCTATTGATCGATCTCCTTCTTTTGGTCTTGTTGAGTCTTCAAACTCTCCCTTTGATCAGCAAGTCAGTGATCCTGGTGAGTTTGATTTTTCTTTTGAAGTTTTCAACTCCTGTGATACTGAGTTTTCTCTTGCAGACTCTATCTCTCCTCTTGATTTTTGCTCTCCTTCTGAGGTTAATCTTATTGATTATAAAAACTTGAGCCTTGGTTCTATAGAATCTTCTTCAGTTGATTCTGCCTTGACTTTACCTTTTATAAAAGATAGCAAAGTCACACATGTTTCTACCAAAGTGACCCGCATCGGATCGTTTCTTCTGAATATGATTATGATGTTGTTGTTTCTTGGAGACAGGATTTTTAGTTGGATTCACAACTGTTTACTGGCCTTGTCTTATTGTTCAAGCTGTAACTACATTTGCATGTATCCTGCTCGTGCTTTTGAGCCTGATTTCGGCTTCCACGCTTTTAGCTCGTTGTATAAGCCCTCATCTTTGTTCTCATCGTTTCTAAGCCTTGTATCATTTTGCCTTTGCAACTTGACACCTTTTACCCTGAGGAGAAATTCCCTGAGTATCCTTATCTTGCTCACTTTCCTTGCATTATGCATAGGTTTGTTCCTTGCGCTTGGAACTAGTTTCGCCTACCTATGACACTCGTCTCCTCGCATTTAGAGCATTCTTTTTGCTCTCCTTCGAGCTCGTTAAAAACAGTAAGGAGGCCGCAAGTTGAATTTTCCGTACTCGTTAAAACTTCACGGGAAATATTTTTAGTTTCTTTAGGCCCAGGTCTGACTCCTCAAAATAGACTTGACTGCCGAGTAAACTTGTCCATTCAGGCTCGTTAAGAATATGTGAATGGGCATCCACATTGGTGGTAGGTTATCTCTTTCTCGGACCATGTGGAATAATACGAGAAAGGAACACTCTCTTTTATTTGGAATTAAGAAGAGTGTTCTCAGGCATAGGTTTATCTCTTTTTCAGACTTGAGGGACTAAACTTACGAAAAAGAAACCCCTGGTATGAGCTTAGTTTTCTCTTTTTCGTGCTCTGGACCAAAACATGAAAAAGATTCTGAATGTACTTTATGTCTTTGTCATGCTCGTTAAACCTTAAAGAACAAAGAATCAAGTTTATTGTTGTAAGCCCCATTTCTCGTAATCAAATGGATCTTTCTGAGTGATCTTGCCTTCCTTCACACTCGTAAAACTCAGGCTATATGCTGCTTTTGAAGGAGCGTTGGGTAGGTGGTAATTTAACCTTTTTCGGACTTTCCTGACTAAATACTAAAAAGGTGCGCATTACTTTTTCGGAAGCTAAGAGAGTTCTTATGTGGTTTGTTTTATACTTTTCCAGCCCCAGGAGACTAAATTGGACGAAAAAGCACCCCCCTGGAGTCTTCTTTTGAGTTTTCAAACTCTCTAAACTATGAAAACACCATCGAGCATGTACTAGTCCGGGCTCGTAAAATCCACGAATCAGTGCTTTATCAAGCATTCTTCTTTTTTTTCTTCGAGCTTGCCAAAAATGAAGATGGTCCCGAGTTTGCTTTCTTGGACTCGTTAAACCTTTACAAGAAAGAGGGGAAGGGAAGTTCATTCACATGTTTTTTACATCATGGCAGCAAGTCTTCTTTCCTTGAACAAAGCACCAGTTTTGAGTCTATCCACAGTTGGGTCCTAGTATTTTGACCTTATCCCAATTAAGAGTTTCTTACTCCTCCAGTTGGTCTCTTTTCCAATTATATGGGGAATCTGTCAATGTTTCCTACATTGCAGATTTGTTTCGTTGGTCCTTTCGTGTCAAAAGCTGCCTAAGTCACTTTTGTGTCATGCTCACTGTTCAAGGATTAAACCTTTGTCGACCATTCTATAGTTGCCTGACCTTTTTATGTCGACCATTCCCTGGTATCAGTTCATTACATCATGTCTCTAGCGTTCCTTGTCGTGAAATTCAGTACCAATTCCAGATGCAATTAGTCTTTGACTTACCTCATGTTGGATGATTAAGGATGCCTTAATGCCTTCCTTCCAATGGATCTCTTCCTATCGATTGCAACACATCTTGCTCTAGGGATGAGATCTAGAGTTTTATGACAGTACCTTGAGGATTGTAGTCATCAGTGGAAATTTCCCTCACTATTGGGTAGTGGGAATACCTTAATGTCTCATACTTGATGGATTCTTCAAGTGTTCCTTGTATTCACACTTGTTAGAATGTACTAGGTACCTTGAGGACCATTTTCATTAATGGTGGTTTCCCTCGCGTTTGTTAACAATTCTCCTTATTGACTGATAATCAAACAGTTTCCTCCATGTTCGACTTCAACTCTTTTATTCGCATGGTTAGGATTCATACCTTTTGGGCAGTTTGGATTGAAGACCTTGGGCTGACAATAGCATCGTCATTTTTTGCTATCGCCTGAGTTCCGCAAGACCTTGTTACACTTTATATAACATTTTGCTGAGACATAGATCCACCTTGTATTTTTGTGGCTATGATTGATTATTGAGCATGGATCCACCTTGTTCATTTGTGGCCATGGCTCCTTTAGATTTGATATGGCGCCTTTTTGCATATTGAGCGACCATGATAGTTTCATCAATTATACATATGTTGGATCCACCTATATCTTTATGGCAATGTTTTGTATATGGACGTGTATGTCCCAAAGATTAGTTTTTCTGACATT
Organism: Pseudotsuga menziesii; assembly: GCA_001517045.1. Taxonomy (NCBI): domain Eukaryota; kingdom Viridiplantae; phylum Streptophyta; class Pinopsida; order Pinales; family Pinaceae; genus Pseudotsuga; species Pseudotsuga menziesii. Next base: position 759,729 of record LPNX010717812.1, read on the forward strand.
TATCTCTCTTATAGGTACCTTTGTTCGAGCCTTTCGATCTTGGATTCTCTGCTCTCTCCATACTCAACTGTTTCCTTTATAATGTATTTCGGCTATCGTCTTCCCCTATAAACATTAGGGGGCATCTGTTATAGCTCAAAATGACACATCTCTGCCTGTGACCACTTTCCCATGATTTCGTCGCATGTCGACACTTCCATGATGACACTTCATGAAAACTCACTGAAAAAACACCTAACTTGGAGGACCTATATATTGAGTTTTGTAATTTTGTTTGACCTCAACTCTACACCGTTGGAAAGGTATTTCTGTTAGCTAAAACTTTCCAGAAGACACCAAAGTCTGAAAATTCCCAAAAACACCCTAAAAATGAGTTTTTTGTCTATACATGACCTTCCTTAAGGCAAACCCGCGTACGTACGCGACTTGATCTCTATCATACCCGCATACGTATGCAAGTTGCTATACATAATGGTCATGTATGCCTTATATACGTGAATTTTTGTATTAGCAACCCGCGTGTATTTCTCGTGTACGCGACTGTTGTTTTTGCAACCCATGTACGCCTCTTAAAAATGTCAAAAAACACGTCTTTTGAATTTCAGGTAGTTTGGGTAGTTATGCAACTGACTCCTTCAGTTGTAACTACTTTGTCTTCACCCCTAACTCTTCCTTAAGCATATAAATAGAGGTAGGGAGGTCCATGAGAAGGGACTTGAATCTTTTCATTATTATGCTGGAGGATTTGGAGCTCTCACACCTTTGCCCTAGAAGCATTCTCCTTGTGTTGCAGAGCTTGGAGGCTGAGTTCCTTGGAGAAGAGAAGCAGCAGAACTAGATCAAGGTTTAGTGAGGTGCCAAACTTGAAGATAAGGTATACTTGTACTTGTTTTCAAGATTAATAAAGATGTGATGTCCTTCTTCTTCCCAAATCATTGTTCAATGTGTGATTGGATTTCTGTTTATGATCATATGATGATGTTATTCAGATTATTATTTCATATTTCTTTGATTATCATTGCTTTATATGTGGTCATATTGGTTTGAGGAAGGTATAATTCATTTTGCAGGTCTCTTGGAGCAAGAGGAGCAAGAGGAGCAAGAAGAGGATTGAAGGGCTGCTTGGATCAACCTTCGTTTGGCTAAGGTATGAACCATTCCAATCTCTGAAACTTGCTTATATATGGTTGCTGAACATTGTGCATCTCTCTTTCAACCCCAGTACGTTGATGGCCTCTTAAACCCTAGCCATAGGATACTTTCCTTTACAACAATAGTGCTTCATCAACTTGTCTTGATGTCTCCCTAGTAGACTTCTCACCACGTGGATCTTGCGGCAAGGGGCTCGGAATTGCTGCAATAATGTGAAAATGTTGCATTAAATTTTTTTTTAATAATTGCAAGTATTTCATTTAAAAAAACATTATAAAGGTGTGTATTTACCTTTTGTGGGGACATCATGTTCTTCATTTTTTTGTCTAGGCTCAACCTGTACAGTGTGACCGTCTACATGCTCTGCAGTTGAAATATGGAGAAGTACAATTAATGTTCACCATCTGCAATTATTTATACAAAATTGTAGCATATGAGTAAATTCATTACCAGGAATCGAAGCATGATCTTCGACCGATTAGTGTCCATCATCGACATTAAGGGGATCATTGCTTTCCTTCTCAAAACAAAATAAATATTTTATGTTAATTTTTTATAATGAATAGATTGCATGACAATTACTAAATTTTCATGAAACTATATAAATTTTATATACATGTGCACCAAATGGATCGCCAGAAGACCGTGTATGCCCAGACAAGCTTTTTCAGCATTCAACAACAACTTCAAAGCTGTGTTGGAAGCCAAGCTTCAAGTCTTCCTAAGTGGGCACTTCTTTGAATCGGTCGACCTACATATTTGCATAACGCCATTATTTTACATTTTGTGCCAAATTAAAATGAAAATTTTCAATTTATTATTTGGATGCATTGTCGATTTTTCGATACTTACAATTTGTGCCTCCAAATTCGAATAACCACCAGGCCCAAGCTTGTGCTGACCAAATTTGTCCAGTCTTACCTTTGTGGCCTTTGATGTGTCTGACAGCCTAATCCAATCTTGAATTATGTTAGATGTTCGAAATTCGATATAAAAATAAATGCTAATAAGGGTTACCATTACAATGTGGAAAGTATTGCATACCTCCCTGTTCCTAGTGGTATCTTTCTTGTTTTTCTCAAAGCCCTCTTTTTTCCATCTTCTACTAGGGATTTCCACTCCCTTGATGGAATCATTGAAGGATGCTCATACCTAGGGTTCCTTTCTAGGTGAACCCTATATTGGTCTCTGACAATCTTGATATGTTTTCCAGCCTTCTTTAGTACCTTTGTTGTATTGAAGGTATCATTGCCGAATAGGGAAACTAACCGATTAGTCATCTCATCCTTTAAACCTTTTGTTTGTCTATCTCACCTTGTGCGGATGGTGGGCCTGAAGATATCCAAGGTCAAATCATTTAGATTTTTATAAAAAACATCGTTTCCTACAAAACAATCATGCCATCATTAGTTTAAAAAAAGGGTTTATTGGTATATTACAGTCAAATTATAAAAACTAAATTGAACAATGCATAATTACCTGGAATATTCTCTATCTTTTTTGGAACGAGTTCCTCATTCACCAAAAATGTTGTCTCTATTGAAATCATTCTAGTGAGATGGGAAGATCCAAGAAATGTTGCTTCAGCATCAGTATTACTATCAGGATCTGCATCCACCCCTTCTTCTGCACAATCTGGTGTGCATCGGTCAGCAACGAATGCACTCTTTGCTAGCCTCGGGGGTGTCATGAAATGTGTTTTCGATTGTTCAGTAGACAATACGGGTGTATTATGTGGTTTGCATGGAGTCGTTTTCTCATTGGGCCCAACACCACCTTCACCACCATTGTGTGGTCGCATAAAATCCTATAAATATAAACCATTCAATTATAAGTTCACTATCATATAAAAGTAAAAATTGTAAAGTTCTAAATGAATTGATATTATGATTCAAGATTTTGCAGCTCACTTTCAAGGCCTGAGATCTCTTTAGCAACACTTCAACCTTTGCTTTAATCTTATCTTTCTACAGAATAATAAATAGCAGATGAAGCATATCCGCATTCATTTTATTCAAGTTCTTCTCTATCACATTAAATGGGTCTAAAGAAGAACCAATGTCAACATCGTTCAACAAATCGTTCACATCAAAATCTATGGATTGTTGTGTTGTTGTTTCATAAACCGAATCATTGGTCTGCAACAAAAAATATATAAAACATTACTTACGTGTTGAAGCAATAGTCTGAGAAAAAAATTATATTAACAAAACATATCTATCATGATTGATTCCTAGAATTACATCTAGGTTTACCTGATGCCTGGATGACGTTGTGGTCTGATCAACAGCTGGGGACTTTCTCCAATCATCCACCTGCAAAAAATGAAGTAGACAACATTGTCATAATGAAAGCAATTATACAAACAAAAAAATAGATAACAAAATAAACATTATGCTACATTTTATATATATGTACACTTTTGAAGTATTTAAATTGTAGAATTACATTCAGGTTTACATGTTTCCCCGAGGTTGTTGTCGTCTGATCAACACCCGGGTGGCTTCTTCGATCAACACTCAGCATCAAATATAGATAAGATTATATAAACCAAATGAATATACTATTGAAAAATTTTATCAACAAAACTATTTGTACATATTAAATTTTTACAATGGCATCGATGTATACCTGTCGCCTCGAGGCAGGTCTAGTAACATCCACTGTGAGGGAGGTGCCCCTGACAGAACCCTGCATCAAAAACATATAAAAAATTATCTAACAAAAGCAAAATACTCACTAAAACAATTTAATAGCATAACATTTTGACGTATACCTATTTCCTCGAGGATGGTGTCTCCTCTAACCAATTGTTGGGGTCATGCACCACCGATCACCTCCCTGTGAAGTAAACATAGAAAATTTAATAAAAAATTATAACTATCTACTAATGAAAAATCCTAAAGATCTTAAAATAATTAATAAAATGTTGGGTAAATTGTTGGATGTACCACATCCATAGTAACCGTGTTTGTATCTACTTGATTCAAATTGTAATTAATAAGCATCTCTTCCCCTATAGTTATTTATTTAATGGCACATACAAATACATCATTTCCTTCACGCTGTTGCACCTGGAAATTCCAAATTGCCTGTTAGGCTTTCAAAGAACCTAACCTAAGACACCTTGGTTATCTTTTTTCCATATTTTGGAAGGGCGACGCCTTTCTCATGTTTGCACAGAGTGTCGACGATGCTTTCCACAGTGGAGAAAGGAGCGTTGGTCCGACTTTTCTTTGACAACAAATTAGGTTGATGACTTTACCCTTTCTGTTAGGTGCGCCGATAGACCAAAAAGTGAAAAATGAAGTTTCTGGAAGCTTCCTTGCGGAAGCCTCCCTAGATTCAGTTCCTACTTTCTTAGGAGAGGTGGCATTCGCCTCCCTCACCTATTGGGATCACATTTTATCCATTCCCTAAGTTAATCTCATGTGTTTTGGTCCTAGAAATAAAGCATTTATGATGTGAGTGGAGGAGTCCAAAGTAAAGTATCCTTATGCTGTTGGATTGAAGTCTGAGTTAGAGGAAAGATATAGTTGGCTTGTGTGTGGAGAGTTCCTCATAGTTATGGTGGATGGTATATGTTCTTATAGAGGATAAAGCCATCAACATCAAGGCTTGGTTGTACTTTACTCTCTTTCATCATTAATAAAAAAGTGTTCCCCTTCCCTATATTTAATGTGTTATTAATTTCAATTGAATATTATCAGATTCCTTGATCACTGGTATAGGTAATTAGTTTATCATGATACTCTCACTTTGTGTTTTTGTCTCTTGATCTATTTTGTAGGTGTCAAACATTGTAAGAACTTTATGGAACAAGGACAAGGAGACTTAGGTCTGAGGTATAGTTTTGTTTCATGTTGTTTAATTAATTAATTAAGGAAAAGATATAGTGTTGCGCTATTTTGTTCTACACTTGTGCTTTGCATGGTAGAGGAACAAACAGTGTCCGCACCGATTGCATAATTCCTGATAACACACACCCCTCAAATATGTAGTTGGGTTGCTTAAGTGTAGACCTTGGTTGAGTACTTGTTATACCTGATTTTACCACACTTGGTAGATCACATCTTTATGGCCTTCCATGTCCCTCTGCAAACTCTTTGGACCCCCTTTTCCCATATTATACTTTGATGTTCCAAGAAAGTCCCCCCAAAAAACCTATTTATGTGTATACACGACTTTTAAAGCTATACTCGCGTGTATACGCAACTTTTGAGCCAAAAGCCGTGTACATCGGGAAATGTGCATAAAGACAAAAAAAATTGGAGTTTTCCTCATAAAGTATCAAATATATTGACTCTTGGCCTTCCATATGCCTTGAGAACGCTCGGACTCGACCCTCCATTACCTGTTTGGAGTGCTATATTTTGAGCCTCTTGGATACATTGAAGGAGGAGAAATTGGAGAGCAAGAAAACTATAGTCCATTGTTGCCTCACTTGTTATGCTTGAGTCTGCATCCCTTTGTCACTTTGGAGCACACAGTGCTGCTCTTCCCAAGATTTCCTTTGTTTTGTGATCTTGCCATTGAGATGGAGGATTGAAGTGGTGGAGGACCAGGTAGAGGACTCGTTTTCTCAGGTTCAAAGAAGTGTTGGCAAAGGTTGTCACTATTGTATCTCTGTTTTTATTAATAGAAATATCCATTTCCTTTCCAATACATGTGCATAAAAATGAATATTGTATCCATGGATGTATTTATTTGCTTATACATGATTGATTATATATGATAGACTAGGCCTAACACTTAAATATATAGCATGCTTGTCTTGTTTGATGTTGTTGAGAGCGAATTGTGTATGGAAGTGTGTAGGTAAAATTCACATCCCTTAGTGTTAGATGAATTTATTTCTCTTTCATATTGGAACAGATTGATTTTTGGTGTCATTCAATCTGTTTTGGTACACCCCAATCCATAGGAAGTTTCTCTCCTTAACAGAATTGGCGATTCCGTTGGGGAGGTTCCTTGTTTTTTCTTTGGGGATTGGGTGCACAATGTGCTTGAATTGCTCTCTATTCTCTGAGTTTCTGTGTCGGGTCTAGAAGCAAGTTTACACTTTGGTGTCTGGTTGAAGTAATTTTGGTCTTGGCTTATCATTTTACCTTCTTTTTCTTCCTATATGTGAGTTTATGATTCACAGTTGCGTATACACGTGGTCTTCTTATGAATTTCCGCATATGTACGCAGCTTTTCTGTGAACAGTCGTGTATGCCTCTGTTTTGAGATTTATTTGGATGATTGGAAGTTGTTGGGTGAGTTTTGAATGCTGCTAAGTCTTCCTGGATGTTGTTGGTGTCTATAGAATGCCTCTATTTATGACCAAAGACCCTTTTTTATTTGATTTTGATTAGATGTTGTTCTTGTCATCTTTTTCCTTTTTTGTTTTGGGATTAGTGCATTAGGTATCTTTTAACTTAGTTCCTTGTTTGGATGTTTCCTGTGATTGGTTGTAGGTTCTGAGAGTTGTAGAGTCTTTTGTTTCTTTTACATCTCATTTATTTCAAAAAATACAAAAATATTTTATTTTTGGCATGTTTATGCATTTTTACATTTTTCACTTGCATGGTACTTGCATTAGGTTTTCTTACTGAATTTATAGCCAAGTTTTCATTTAGGAATGTTTGCATTATCATTTGAAGAAAAAACATGCATCTCATGTAGTGGCATACCCCATTTTTTTATTTAGACAATATTGCACTTGGCATTGTTTGTTAGGTGTGCATATTTATTTCACGGTTGAGTCATAATACCATTGGTTGCACGGTCATTTCTCTTTGAGTAATCACAACCATTAAAATCAACTCTTAAATTAAAATGAATTACACATTTTTCTTTGTTAGGGTACATCAACAAGATTAAGATTTAGAGTCTTGGAATAATTCATTATGAGTTAATTCTCCAAGACTACTAAACAAAACAAGTAGGTGTCTGTCCAGGTGAGAGAGTGAAATTCTTGGTATAATTAGTGTTCTTAGGAGGCTCCTCTTACGCATGAGCTAAGCATGAGGCAGCATACATAATTGTGGTTGGGATAGCCCCTAGCCACTTTCTGTGAATGCCATATATATTTCCTGGATCGTATTTGTATCTGGGGCATTTTGACGTACCGGTTGGTGCTTTCAAGATTCGCGATTTTCTACCCTTCCCATATAGTCAATCCTACCTACGACTGTTCACATGAGCATTGGTTATATTGGGGTGACCTTAGTTTCCTTACCTAGGTATCGCAGGGGGTACTTGCAGAGGTTATTCTGTGAGTGTCCTGGCTAGGTAGGGTTCGGACAACACAGTCACTTTACACATTGAAGTTGAGGACCACTATAATTGGTTACACACCTCAGCTTGTAGAGTATGGGAGTCTCAATCATCTCCTAGGAAAGACATACCCGCTGCATTTGGGAGCTCACATATCCTCCCCTTGGTTTGCTTGTATTTTGGCTGTATATTTTCTTAGGAGTGTGCTCTGTGTACGCTAGATTGATTTAGGGTACATAATTAGGTTGAGTATTTTTATTTTTGTTGAGTCATAGTGGATCGGGGTGTAGCACTCTGTCGTTCTCATCGTTTAGCAGGTCTTCCACCTTCTATGTCTCCTCCTCCTTTGCAAGAGAGAATCAGACAGTCTGGGAGAACTGATACTCACTTTGATTCACACACAGATCTCACCATGAGTCATTCATCTGAGATCCTGGAGAATCCCCCTTCTCCACCCCCCTAGGTGGAGACTATACCTGATAGTTTATATGGGACTCCGAAAGAACCCAATCACTTTAAGGTTGAGGCATCAAATAATGTATTATCACAATTTCCAGACTATATAAACTCATACCACCAATGTTTTTCAGATATTCCAAGTGGTGAGACTCATCTGACACCCTCTAACACTGGCCTATTTAGATATGGCATGCCATACCTTCCTGAGACCGGTCCGACACCCAATGTCGAATCTAGTGTTGACCCTAGTGCTATGCCTGGGGGCACTACCATTCCTTTCCAAGCAGACAGGTTTGGTAGTAGTCATATTGCACCTTCTACTCCTACAGTGGGAGGATCCTCACACACGCAACCTACGCCTAGTACTAGTATTCCCGTTCATGGAAGTAACCCTAGACATGTGAATATTGGGAACAAAAGATATATCCCATACCATATTCCATTGGCTTCGGTACATGTTCCTTCAAAATCATTTTTAACGACACATCCTCCCCCTAACTCACATGGTCCTTGTTACCACCTATGTTGTACTTAATGGTTTTTTATCAAGTGAGCCTAGTGAACCGGATAAAGATTTTTTGTTCGAACTTCAGAAGACCTTCAGAAGTGCTTCTGGGAAGTGCTTGTTGTACTATATCACATGTTCATAACCCCTTGGGGGAGTTGTAATAAATGTTCTAGCATGATGGTGTCTGTAAAAGACTCGGTCTCTTAGACTTTATTTGTTAATCCAATCAGCCCATGGTGTTTTTTCCTTTGGTTATTATTGGTTGTTGAATAAACGACTGGTAATTTCTGAGTTTTTCACTCGATACCTCCAAAGTTGGGGTGGTCGGGTTGGCATTTAGGCCTATTGAGGTTATTAGAGTCTATGTGTCAATGTATAAACATGCTAGGAATCATGGTCGATTCATATGAACATGTCTAAGTCCCCCTAGGTTTTTTAATTTTTTTAATTTTTTCAGTGTTTTTTATTAAAATTTAATTTTTCCAAAACTTAGGCTATTTTTTAATAGTTTAATTGGAAATTTTGGTTCCAAAACTTAGGCTATTTTTTAATAGTTTAATTGGAAATTTTGGTTTTGTAATAAAAGTGGGCTTGGAAGTCGGATTCAGTCATGTAGGTGCTCATTTTCAAGCTAAGAGCACCCAGTAAACCTATAGACCCACTATTTCCTAGATTTGAGTGATTTTCCATCACTTATGTCAAAAAGTTTTCCATCACTTATGTCAAAAAGCCCCAAAAAATCAATTATTGATTATTTTAATTAATAAATTGATGAATAATGGAGCAAATCCAAAATCCTAGATCAATGGATTCTCAACTGATTTCATTGAAATCAGTCTCATCGGTACCAGATTGACTGGATCTGACAAATCCTTGACTGAAGGAGGTGATCTAGGTGGATCCAGAGTTGAACTTCAACCTCCTTTATGGGGAATTGAGCCCTCTCTCTCCTCCACATGTGTGGGCTCTTCTGGGAGCTCTGTGGTTGATGATTCACTCAGCAAGTTGATGTGTCAGCTCAATCATCCCCTCGATTGACTTTCAAACTCAGTAGAAGCTCATTTCAGCTTCAGATCAGGCATTGATGGACTCTCCGTTAGCTATAGTGGTCTATCTCCTTGGGATTTGCGCCCCCTCTGGACTGGGGTTTCAATTTTGTGTATAAATAAAGCATGGCTGCCTCCTTTCCGAGTTAGTTAGAGTTGGATTGAGGAGCCATTGTTGTTGTAATACTGTGTAATATATTTTGCTATTGGAATAAAGTGAAGCTTTGGAGGCAAGATGATGTCATGTCATTGTATGTGTGGATGAGCATTGCCATGTTTCACTGAGATAACCTATATCTATGTTCATAATTTGTTGATTGTTTGTGGATTCATTGCTAAGATTGATAATAATTTTATTATAATCTTGATAGGAAAGGAGTTTGGTAATAATTTTACTGGCCATCTCTTTCCTTTTTGATGCATGTTTAGAGATCTAGATTCAGCATGTTTTATAAGTTTATATGCATGTTATTCTAAAATCTCTATGTATGTATTAACAGGATCTCACAAGTATTTTGGCAAGTCTTTGGATTCAGTTGTAGGTTCCTAGCTTGGAGAGGATGCTGATCTAGTTTGCTTCTTCACTCTCTCCAACACTATTCAAAGGCATAGTCCCTCGACATTCCACCGGAAATATCCACAGTTGATCTTCAAGGCTTCCAGCAACAAATGCTCTTCTTTTCCTCTTCCTCCTTCATTTTTTTCTAAAATCAGTCCAATTACTTGTTTACAGCTTTAAAATTGTTTATATCTATCAATTTCAGAGTTTATTTTACATATATCTTTCTACCTTAAATCTCATAAACTAGATCTCATTCCTAAAAGAAAATTTACAAGCATTCTAGATCTAGTTTTAGGAAAAATTGTCATTTTTCAAGGCTGTGAAAGTAGATCTAAAGCTTGGTGAATGCATGGTTGTTTCCTTAGAGTCTAAAAATTTATATTCAAAAATTTAAGTGCTCCATATTTTCTTCCCCCAAAGCAGGCCAAGATCCCAAGGAAATCTTGCTTTCCTTGGTTCCTTTTTCGCTTCCTTAAAAACTAGTTTTAACTTAGAATTTTTGGGTAAAACGTTTGTTCATCCAAAAGTAATTTCAAAGTAATTTTGGGAATATTTAACTATGATACGATTGCTGGTTTTTATCATGTGTAACAGAAAAGAGGAGAAGGCGCTGTCTGGAAAGCATTTTTGGACCATTCGAAACCCCCCAGGGGGTCTCCATCTTCCAAAATTTCATTTTTTGCAATTTGTAAACCTTTGGTCTCATTCCATATAAGGACCAGGTGGATTAATTTCAGTTTTCTGATATTGTAATTTCTGCTAATAAAAATAAAAATCTTTTCGAATAGGCTCTTTCGAGCCTATTCACCATCCCCCCTAGGGGGATTCGCATCTGTGTTATTTTTTACATTGTTTCACCTTATTTCTATTATATTTTAGTATTGACATGTAGGATTGTATAATTTGATAACATTTTTAATTATTCCATATTTTTAATTCAAAAATAATCATACTACTTACCCCACGACTTCCCGATTGACCCGCAAGGGGAAAGAGATGTGTGGTAGGACTAATTAGAAAAACAATGTTATGTATCTATGATTCCATTTTCATTAATTTTTTTAATAATAATAATAAAATCAACCCCCCCTTGATTCCCCGATTGAGGTCCACTTGGACCGAAAGAGGTTCCTGGAGGGTTTTCTTTTTAATAAGAACACCTCTTTTAAAACTTACTAAAAATAACAAAGACTCCAGTGTGTATGCTCTGTACTTGGCTGCGGTTCGTCTGATCGGTCAAGCTGCATCAAAATCACTTGAGTGACTAGATTAATTAGTCTTCACCTCCCTAATTGACAAACCATCAGGTGAAAATCCAACGCCTCGAACAAACTATAAGCAGTGGCAAAATACCCAAAGGAGTAGGAACAACTGAAAAGTGACCTCGAGGTGTCGATCTCTGTCACACCCTGATGGGTGTGTTATGAACAATAGTCTCCAAGACTCTGTTCCAGCCCACAAACACCTTACGAGTATCCGTGAAAATTCACTTTTGGACATACTCCAAGTACCCCTCGAGTATATCTGGAGTCCCCTTTTTGCCTAATTTAATTCATTCACATTCCACATTAATTTAAAATCTACCAAGAGACATTTGCAAAACATTCTTTCAAGCACATGCAAGCACATTATTTTCTCTGTTGAATCCATTTAAGGCACTGGTGATTTATTTGATCATTTCTTTTTATTATACATATATTGAGTGTCATTATTGTGCTTATCTGCTTTAAATCTTGCATCTTGTTATCTTTTGTTTCCACTGGTTAATTTCAAACAAATCCTAAACAACTTAATCAATATAACACCATCACACTAAGTAATTAGCCTTATTAATTTAATAGGGTCTTACCCCCTTGGCTTCATTAGGAGTTATCCTAAACGGAGGAGTCAAGAATAAGGTGACATCCTTGACTCAAGACTTCCCCCAAGGACACACCTAGTGGCTTGAAGATTTCTGCCACGTAACCCAGGTGTGTGAAAGGAAAAAACACTCCTTTGATCTGGAGTGATACCATTAGCCATGTTGTTCCCGCGTCTACTCACACTGTAGTGTCACAAGGCTACGTTCCTCCTTATGTGTCAGCAAAGTATGTACCACCTTATGTACCACCTTATACACTACCTTATGGATTCAGGACTCAACCTACTTATCAGTCTTACAACTATGGATTTTTAGCACCCCAGTCTCAAGGTATCCCGAACTACAATGTTCCCATACACCCTTTTATGGGTCAAACAAGAGGATGCTACTATCCCACTAGCCAATGCCATGGCGTTTACAACAATCAAACTTATGTTAACTAGTCTTATCAGGGAGCATGGAACCAGATGCCACATCTTAGGCTCCCTTTCCTAGCGATGTTAAATTTTCCTAACTTATCAAGATTGAATAATGATTCAGTGTCTCATGATCTGACATGGTCGGTTGTCCCTCCCAAGCTTCCTTCGGACATTCCAAAATTCGAAGGTAATACCAGTGAGAACCCTGGTGAGCACATCACGATTTTCCACCTATGGTGCTCTTTGAATTCATTGAATCATGATTATGTTTGTTTAAGACTATTTCAATGCACCCTCATGGGTCCTATGACAAAGTGGTATATAGAGTTTCTTAGGGGCACATTTTGTAACTTTAATGACTTATCCATGACCTTTCTCAATCACTTTCAGCTACTCGTGCGTTACGATGCCGGTACTAAACTCTTGTCAACATTTTGACAGGATAAACACACCCATATATCCGATCATATTCAAGAGTGGCATAGACGAAAGCGATTGATAAAGGCTCACATTCCACCAGAGTTTCTTTTGAAGTGGTTCCTCAAATCGTTATTTCCCTACATATCGAAGGATGTTTCCACATCCAGAATGCAGAACGAGGAACAAGCTATCTTTTGAGCTCAGCAATTAGACTTAATTTATGCTCAGTCTGGGCTTTTGTATGAGATTATTCTGAAATCACCAAGATCCAATTTCGATCCTAAGTTCAAACCTAGGCCACATGTCGATGGCATTGTTGTATCTGGAAGTGCTAAACCTGCAGACTTGGTTACAAATCAAATGAATAAGTTGTCTATTAAGAAACCTACATAGGGGCAAGCTACGAATTTGTATCATCCCACTCAAATGGTGGATGTACTCTCCATGCAATCGTCGAACCAGAAGGGTAACCAGCAACCCGGATAGAATAAGAAGAAAGGTAGAAACGACTGAAAGGGTGGGAATAGGAACGAAAATGCTAATGATGACAAGAACGATAGTAATGCTGGGGGGGACAAGAAGTCTAAACTTAAGGTCAAGATCCATTGCAAGCTTTGCGGGGTTGCTCACCTCACTCACTTGTGCCCTCGTATGGAAGATGCATTGAATTTCATCGCACAAAGCCCAGATGTGTTGACGGATCCTTTACCACAAAACCAAAATATGAACTCGAGGGTCATGGAACCTGGAAGTGCTTTTGGTGGGTGTCAAAATCCATCAAGCACCGTAAGTGGCCATGGTTGCATCAACATGATGTCTGCAAAAAATGTTGTGACGTGTATTAAGGATTATGGTACGTTGCAACCTGACCTAGGAAAAGAACCTGCTCCACCCAAGAACCCTTTGCATATTAAGAAACCTAGTGACAAGCCTGAAGCTCTGCCTCACATTCCTAAGGGAGTCTTAAATCATTTGGGGAACAATCCTAATGCCCGAGCCACCTAGAACTATTCCATTGTCAAGTATTTGGGCTAGACTCCTTGTGCGATGTATGCTTTAGAAGTTCTTCAGACTTTCCCTTCGCAAAGGAAAGCCTTATTGTCTGCTCTTGGGGTTGTTGATGGGAATCCTTCCACAATGATTAAATTGGAAACTCATGGATTCTAGCCTCACTTACCTTACTATGTGTCTCTTTTAGTGCACGTAGAGTGTATGAACAACACCATCAAGCGTACAGTGACTGAAGAAGGCGCTACGGATTTCATGATGTCTTTAGTTTGTTGGAAGGGCTTAGGTTCTCCTACGTTGTCAAAATATGGAACCATGTTGACTGCAATTGATGGAATGTATTTTCGGCCGCATGGTATACTTCCTTCCCTTGAGGTCCAATTAAGGGGGGAATACCGTAGCGATCGAGGTTGAGGTGGTTGATGCACCCCTCGACTACAATATTTTACTGGAATGTAAATGGATTTATAATATGCAAGTGGTCACATCATCTCTCTTCTGGGTAATTTATTTTATTTTGGATGGGAGGATTGTTATGATCGACCAGAAATATTTTAATAATTCTGGTATGAAAGCATCGTTGGGAACTACTATCCCGATCATCAATCATTCCTAGCCGGCAACTGAGAATGTTGGGGTGGGCATGTATCCTTCATTTATCGGAACTTTCAATTGTCCTGCACCCATTCTTATGATAGGTTCTAGTCTTGGTAGAGCATTGTCATCGTTGAGTTCAGTTCCTTTTCGTACTTCACATTTGGATGATCCTTGGACTCTCCCTTCTCTAACTACTTCGGGTGAAGACTCTCAACCTGCCAATATGGACATGTCATTATCTACAACATTGGTGTCTTATCAAGCTAATCTTGGTGCTATTATAGATCCTAGTCCTTCCTCTCCGTGGACAAAGGAGGAGGACCTTTATGCACTGCTTGCTTGGGTGGTTACGTCATCTCACTTGCATGACTGCTTCGATGACATTTTTCTAATGGATGAAGCTATTCTCAAAGCTATGTCCAGTTTAGAACAACCTTGGGGAGAGTTGCATCATAGATCTTATTTTATTCCTAAGTTTGATCGCATAGAGTGTGATGACTATAGGGAAATTCTTGGCGAGAAATTTGGTAGGCCCTTGGTCCCATTAGTCTCTCCTAGTAAGTATGTCAAAGGGAACATGGCCAACTTGTCACCTAATATACCTATCAACATTCCTCGAACTCTTGAAAATATTGAGAATGTGTACATTGGTGCGGATTGTTCCCCCGATGAGGTTGAAACATACACCAAGCTCTTTACAGAATTTCGAGATGTTTTTGCTTGGTTGTATGAGGAGATGTCGAGAATCAACCCTCGCATTGTCAAACATGAAATTAAAACCTATCCGGATGCTAAACCTGTTCAAAAGTGTTTGCATGCAATGAATTCTAGGAAATCACCCGCTATGATGAATCCTAGGAAATCACCTTCCCCAAATTCGAGTAGGATCCCATTGAGATTCCCCAACTCTCATGAGATCTCTCTTGGAGGTTCTATTTATACCTGACATGTTAGATGTCAGCATTCAGACCTGATTTGTGTCATAGGTGTCATAGCATCTGCATCATTGTTGTCATAGAGCTAGGGAATCTAGTCCAAGTGTCTCACTAGCTCCAAAATGACTCTTCCTTTCCCATTTAAGTTACATTTCTTCCCAAATTCGACCTATGATGCACATGTCCAAGTTTATTAGCCTTCTAACTCATCCAAGAACCTTTAGGCTTCCCATGGATTCTAAATTGCAAGAGGAGGACGCCATGTGCCACAAAATTTCTAGCTTGTCTAGGCCCCATAGTCTCCATGTGTCTCCATGCTCCATTTCCACTTCAATTTTCTCTTGTATTTATTTAACAAGCTACATTATTAAATATTTATCCCATTCTAATGTCTAAATATCATTTATTATCTCCCTTATTAAAATTCCAAATGTATCCATCCAACCTAGGGAACTAGTAGGAT
Source organism: Pseudotsuga menziesii (assembly GCA_001517045.1). Lineage (NCBI taxonomy): Eukaryota > Viridiplantae > Streptophyta > Pinopsida > Pinales > Pinaceae > Pseudotsuga > Pseudotsuga menziesii. Next base: position 775,420 of record LPNX010717812.1, read on the forward strand.
TGATGGAATTGTCCTGCTATGTGTTTATTTGAATGGGGAAATTACAATCCTCCCCACCCAAGATTTCTTGTCCTCAACCAATTTCAGATTTGTATGCTGCAAAATATTCTCCTTTTCTCATGTGGCATCTTCACTCGGTAGATCCTTCCATTGTACTAAGTATTCTTTGATAGTTTTGCTTCTCAATCTCCTTTCCCTTGTCTTCAAAATATTTTCCGGAACAAGTGTGAGGTGAACTTCATCATCCAAAGGAGGAAGTATTTCTTAAGTGACAATTTTCTTACCAAGAGCCTTTTTTATACAAGAAACATGAAATACATTATGGATTTTACTCCCTTCCGGAAGTTCCAATTCATATGCTACTTCCATAATCTTTCGAACTATCTTGTATGGGCCATAGTATCTTGGTTTTAGATTTTCTGCCCCATTCTTTTTTAGAGATGTTTGTTTGTATGGATGGAACCTAAAATATACTAAATCATTAACCTGAAAGGTCCTTTCTTCTCTATGTTTATCGGCATATTGTTTTTGTTGATTATGGGAAACCTGCAAATTGTCTTTCAATAGCTTTAAAATTTCTTGGCTCTCTTCCACCCAACATTTAGATTTTGTAGCTCTACTATCACCAAAGATCATCTCAACAAAGGTAAGTGGATTATAGCCGTATAATTCTTTGAAAGGAGACATCCCTATTGACATATGAAAAGTGGTGTTGTAACAAAACTCACCCAAGTGTAGCCATTTTGTCCTTGCTTTTTGCTGCTCTCCCACATAGTTTCTTAGGTACCCATCCAACCATTGGTTCTGTTAGAATAATCAACCCATAGTTTCCTACCTTAGACATTAATTAATTCATTTTTGTCTTATTTTCCTAGTTTCCTATATTCCACTCTATGCAAGTTGTCTTCTACATGTCATAGAAGTCAAACTTGCTAAAACTGAGTCATGGAGCACTTGGGAAACCTCCTGGAAACCATATTTAACATGTCTGATTTATTCCAGATCCTCCAAAGTGCATATCTGCTTTTTCTGCTAAGTTGCCTGCTTTATTGAGATTTATGGCAAAAGGGAAAGTAAGACTAGGTGTAGTTGACTTGTTTTTTTCCCTCATCATCCTCCATTATTTTCTCCTAATAAAAGCATGTATGAGTTGTCTTTCCATCCCTTATTATCTTTCCTACTTGACTTTTCCAATTTGTGAGCCTCTAAGTGGATTTGGAAACTGCTTTATGAACCTATGGGGGATTTGACTAGATTTAGTAAGCCTACTTTTTTACTATTTCGAATGGCATCCTTATGCATTCGAAACTCTCATGTAATTATATATTGCAGTATCCTATGACTTCATAAGGTTGGATATTGTACACTTATTCAATACAGATTAGTGTTATGCTCCAATTTCAGTCTCCTTTGTTGATAATTTTGCATGTGTGATTAGCAATTTTGTGTGTAATTGTTCTATCACTTGGGTTCAATTTCCACATGGTATCAGAGCCTTTGTAGATCAATTTCTCTCCTTCCATATTGCTATTGCAGGTTAGACAGCTTGACTAGGAGCACATTCTGCTGGTTGAAGGGCACAATTCTGAGCTATGGATCAATCTCAGAAGATCATATTGACTCCATTTAATTTATTTGAATGGAAAGCAGAGATGGAGATACCGTTGAGAGAAAAAGGTCTCTACAGGGTGACTATGGAAATTGAGGCAGATCCCAATGCAGCTGCGGAGAAAATAAAATGGCACAACAAGAGGGATGAGGCCTATGGTCTTTTGTGTCTGAGCATATCAAGAGACCTCCTCTTCCATCTTGATGGATTGACATCACCTAATGAAGTATGGGATAATATTGTAGACCTTTTTGATAAGACAGATGAGATGAGAGGACACCAAATAGAGAATGAATTGATCTCTTCGAGTCCCGGCAGCTTTGAATCCTTGCAACTCTATTTTTCCAAGTTTAAAGCCCTTGTTTTGCAACTAAAACAGTGTGGAATTGAAAAGAAGGAAGAGCAGATAGTTTTGGCCATACTATCGAAGCTTGGCCCTGACTATTCATTGTTTGTTTCAACATTCCATGCCACCAAGTTGACAACTCGAGCCTGGAAGATTCCTAATCTTGCAGAGTTCATGGAATCCCTCACACAAGAACAAGATAAATTGGTGATGATGGGCACCATAAAACCTTCCAAAGACCAAGATTTGGTTGCTGGAGATTCGAGGGTGGATTCAAAAGGCAAGAAGAAAGCTAAGAAGCCACCTGAGCAAAAGAGAGACAAGAACAAGTCTCAAGAGGAGCCGCAAGGCTCCAAGAAGAACTCCCAGAAGAAGAAGAACAAAGGAGAAATGAGCAAGTGCGCATACTACAGTAAGGGCTATCATCCTGAGAGCTCCTGTATGAAGAAGCAAATTGACATGTTGACCCAACTCCTGGAGAAGAATAACATCTCCCTTCCTGATTGCTCAAAGAAAAGGGAAGGAGGATCAAATTTAGAGCATAGAGAGAGAGTACATGCTTTGGTTGCTGGCACATCAAGCTCACCTAGCTTCATCATAGACTCTGGAGCTTCTAGACATATGGTTTCAACCAAGGAGGCATTCTCCTCTCTTGACATGTCGAAAGGTCCACCAATAGTGTTGGGAGATTACTCTCTCATTGACAGTTTGGGGAAAGGAAGGATTGATCTTGACCATGGTAATTTCAATAATGTGTTGTATGTTCTAGGTCTTGCCTCTAACATCTTTTCAGTGTATCAGATGACTCACACAGGGTCTCCAAAGAAGGTCATCTTCTCCCCTGATGATGTTGAGATCACAGATATCTTGAATGGTAAATTCATTGCAAAAGGTGTTGTTGATCACACTTCGAAGGTATACATGTTTTCCCATTTTCTACCATACTCGAACCCCTCTACTCTTCTGATTCATGCTAATGAGGCAAGAAATCTTTGGCATGAAAGATTTGTCCATCTTAACTATAAGTATCTTTATGATCTAAGTGAAAAATATATGGTCATAGGGTTACCAAATATTAATTTTTATGAGTTTGTCAAGGTTGTATCCTAGGAAAACACGCAGAGCATAAATTTGAGAAAGCTAGTCATGAGAGAACCTCTACACCTCTTGAGTTGATCCGCAGTGATGCTGCTAGTCCATTTCCTCATATGTCCATGAGTCAAGCCAAATATGCATTGACCTTTATAGATGAATTTTCCAGGTACTGTTGGGTTTACTTCCTGAAGGATAAGTGTGAAGTTTTTGACCTCTTCAAAGTCTTTAAGGCCTTGGTTGAAAACCAGTCTGGGAGGAGACTCAAGATCCTTAGATCTGAAAATGGTGGTGAGTATGTCAAGTCTGAGTTCATTCAATATTGTAAAGATGCAAGTATTCAGATGTAGCATTCGATCCCTTACACACCACAGCAAAATGGTGTTGCTGAGAGGGAGAACAGATCACTAAAGGAGATGGCAACCTGTGTGATGGGGACTAAGACTTTGCCATCAAAGTTTTGGGCTGAGGCTATAAAATGTGCATCCTACATCTAGAATAGGGTGCCTCATAAACAGCTTGATGGTATAACTCTTTTCGAAGCTTGGAGTGGGCACAAGCCAGATGTGACCCATTTCAGAATTTTTGGCTCAAAGGCTTGGGCCAGAATTCCAACTGAAAAGAGAAAGGATTTTCAGCCCCAAAGCCAAGAGTGCCTATTTGTTGGGTATTCTGTGTTAGAACAATCAACCCATAGTTATATACCTTGGACATTAATTTAATTATTTTTGTCTTATTTTCCTAGTTCATGTGTACCACCTTATGCAAGTTGTCAATTACCTATCCATAGTGGTCCAACTTGCCTAATTTGACCCATGTAGTGCTTGGGAAACCTCAAGGAATCAATTCTACTTTATTCCTGGTCTCCTAGGCGCCCTTCTGCTTTTTCTTCTTTTTCAGTGCTTTAAAGCAATAGGGAAAGTTTGACTAGGTGAGGTGAACTAGTTTTTTGTCCTCTTCATCCTCCACTCTTTTCTCATTGTAAAAGCATGTATGAGTTGTCATTCCATCACTCTTTATCTTTCCTAAGTACTTTTTCCAATTCGTGAGCTCCATGACTAATTTGGGATCAGCTTTTTGCACCTATGGGGGATTTGCTTAATTTTAGTAAGCCTGCTTTATGCTAGATTCGAATTGCTCCTCATGCATTCGAATCCCTTATGTAATTATTTAATGAAGCAACCTATTATGTTACAGGGTTGGCTATTGTACACTTATTCAATACAGTTTATTTTTCAGCTCATTATTCAGTCTCTTTTGTGAGTGATTTTGCATGTTCAATTGATAATTGTTGTGAGTAAAATTAATCTATCACTGGGTTCAATTTCCACATGGTATCAGAGACATTGTAGATCAATTTCTCTCCTTCAAAATTGTTTTGCAGGTTCAACATCAGTGACTGGGAGCCTTCTACTGACAGCCGGAACAATTTCTAAGCTATGGATCAATCTCAGAAGATCATCTTGACTGCCTTCAATTTATTTGAATGGAAAGCAGTGATGGAGATATTGTTGAAAGAAAAAGGCCTCTACAGGGTGACTATGGCAACAAAAGTAGAGCCCAATGCAGCTGCAGAGAAGATAAAATGGCACAACAGGAGGGATGAGGCCTATGGTCTCCTGTGTCTGAGTATTTCCAGAGACCTCCTTTTCCATTTTGATGGATTGACATCACCGAATGAAGTATGGGAGAAGCTTATTGATCTTTTTGGAAAGACAGATGAAATGAGGGGACATCAAATTGAAAATGAACTGATCTCCCTGAGTCCAAATATCTTTGAATCTCTGCAACTCTATTTCTCCAAGTTCAAAGCACTTGTTTTACAGCTGAAACAGTGTGGGATCGAAAAGAAGGATGATCAGCTGGTATTGGCCATTCTCTCGAAGCTTGGCCCTGACTATTCAGTGTTTGTTTCGACCTTCTATGCCACAAAACTGACAGCTCGAACCTGGAAGATGCCTAGCCTTGCATATTTCATGGAATCTCTCACACAAGAACAGGACAAGCTGGTGATGATGGGCACCATCAAACCATCCAAAGATCAAGCTCTGATTACTGGAGATTCAAGGGTGGATTCAAAAAGAAAAAATAAAGCTAAAAAGTCACCTGAGCAAAAGAGAGACAAGAAACAGTCTCCAGAGGAGCCACAAGGTTCCAAGAAGAATAACCAGAAGAAGAAAAACAAAGGAGAAATGAGCAAGTACGCATACTGCAATAAGGGCAATCACATTGAAAGCTCTTGTATGAAGAAGCAAATACACATGCTGACCCAACTATTACGGAGATAAATTCCTATGGCTTGGGGTACCACAACAGACAGCTAGACTCCAGAAATCAATCTTTCCCAATATGCAATAGAAATAAAATGTCTAACACTAAAGGATCGAACCTCGTACCTTATTCTGGACAGTTGAAGTAGATCCCCGTTGAGCTTTCCAATATTCAGCTTGAATTGATGTAATACTTCCTCAACAATAAGTAAACAATACAAGCATACTATATTTCATGGTGTTAGATCTATTCTAGCATATATAATCAATAATGTAAAAGCATTTGACATATTCCAATGGATACAATATTCATTCAAATACACATTACTCGACAGGAAAAGATATTTCTATTAATATGAATCAGAGATTACAAGTGACAACCTCTGATGGCACGTCTGCGAACCGAAGAAACTGAATCCCCCACTTGGGCCTCCACCACCTCAATCCTCCATCACTTAGATATCAAGCTCACTAGCAAAAGGCAAGCTTGGGAAGAACACAACAGTGCTCCAAGGGACAAAGGGATGCAGACTCAAGCATAAGTTCTGGCAACAATGGACTATAGTTTCGTTACTCTCAATTCTCTCTTATGCTTTCAATGTCTCAATGGGTTCCTTATATAGCTTTTCAAAGGGATACTGAAAGGTCGAATCCGTGCGATCTCAAGGCATATGGAAGGCCAGGATTCATATGAGTCGGATCCAAGTCAAGGAACGCTCCAAAAGGATTTGGATTATGTACACATCCTTATGTACGCGACTATATAGGGAATATCCGCATATGTACGCAGTTATCGGGGAAAAAGCCGCGTATATCACTTTTCTTATGTTTTTTAGGGATGATCAAGGACACATCAAAAGACAAAAAGTGGTCCACAGTGGCTAATGAGTCTGTAGCGGGACAGGGGAAGGCCATACAATGTGTGATTCACCTAGTGTGGTGAAATCCACTATAACACCAACTCGTGGAGAAGAATGGCATCTCCCTTCCAGACAACTCAAAGAAGAGAGAAGGAGGATCAAGTTCAGATGACAGAGAGAGAGTTCATGCATTGGTTGCTGGCACA
>LPNX010717812.1:785064-847784 GCA_001517045.1 Pseudotsuga menziesii
CATGTAGGCGCCTTTCTGCTTTTTCTGCTTTATTGCTTGCTTTTTCAGTGCTTTAAGGCAATAGGGAAAGTTTGACTAGGTGAGGTGAACTAGTTTTTTGTCCTCTTCATACTCCACTCTTTTCTCCTTGTAAAAGTATGTATGAGTTGTCATTCCATCACTCTTTAGCTTTCCTAAGTAATTTTTCCAATTCGTGAGCTCCATGACTGATTTGGGATCAGCTTTTTTCACCTATGGGGGATTTGCTTAATTTTAGTAAGCCTGCTTTATGCTAGATTCAAATTGCTCCTCATGTATTCGAATCCCTTATGTAATTATTTAATGAAGCAAACTATTATGTTACATGGTTGGCTATTGTACACTTATTCAATACAGTTTAGTGTTCAGCTCATTATTCAGTCTCTTTTGTGAGTGATTTTGCATGTTCAATTGATAATTGTTGTGAGTAAAATTAATATATCACTGGGTTCAATTTCCACATTCTGAATATTCAAAAGGTTACAATCTGATCAATTTGAGCACAAACAAATCCTTCATTGAAAGGAGTGTTCAATTTCAAGAAGAGCCTTTAGCAGCAGTTGAAGTTGGAGAGTCTTTTTCACCACCAGAATCATTGAATGTAAGTGAAAAGACAAATGAGTTTGCTGGTTCTGATATGTCTGATAATGATGATTTAATTTCAGATCTTGACAGTCCTACAAGACCAAAATGGGCAGCAAATACCATTCATGCAGCTGGGGAACTAGCTGGAAATCCTAGTGACCCTAGGAGGACTATATCTCAGTTTGAGAGTGCCCTGTGTATGAAAGACCCTTTGTTTGTAGAGAAGTGCTATATGATGGTTGAATCAGACCCATAGCCATGAAAGAATAATTCAGCTCGCTCCAGAAGAACAACACTTGGGAACAAGTTGATCTTCCCCCAGGGAGGAAGCTAGTTCAATGTAAGTGGGTTTCCAAAACTAAGTTTGCTGCCGATGGCTCACCTTTGAAATATAAGGCTATATTGGTATCCAAGAGCTACTCACAGGTACATGGTATTGACTACGATTAAACCTTTGCACCAGTGGAAAAGATGGACTCCATCAGGCTAGCCTTAGGCATTGCATATTCAAAGCAGTGGGAGGTACATCACATGGATGTGAAGTGTGCTTTCCTAAATGGAGATCTCACTGAAGAGATTTACATGTAGCAACCTCAAGGGTTTTTTACTAATCCATATTTTGTGTGCAGGCTAAAGAAATCATTGTATGGGCTTAAGCAAGCCCCCAGGGCTTGGTATGCCAAGATTGATGGCTTTCTGTTGTCATTGAGTTTTGTTTGATGCAAGTCTGATCCTAATGTTTATTTGAAGCTAATTCATGGTTCCTTGATGATTATTTTCTTGTATGTGGATGACCTTCTAATTACAGGAAGTTAAAAGAAAGAGATTGCCTCCTTGAAGGATGCAATGAACCATACATTTTCTATGACTGATTTGGGGTTGTTGAGCCAATTCTTGGGTCTCGAAATTGCTCAATCCCAACATGGAATAAAAGTACATCAGTACAAGTATGCTTTATATTTTCTGAACAAGTTCAACATGAAATATTGCAAGCCAAGCAAAACTCCCTTCCTTTCAGGAGTTAAGCTTGAAGAAGCAGGTTCTTCTCCTATGGTAAATAATACACTGTATAGGCAGTTGATTGGGTGTTTGCTTTACCTTACACACACACGACCTGATATTTATTATGTAGTAAGTGTGGCTTCAAGATACATGGATCAGCCTCATGAGATCCATTGGAGAGAAGCCAAAAGGATCCCTAACTTTGTTCACGGAACAAGAACTCATGGGATCTTCTACAAAGCTAAATCTGATCTTGATTTGATTGGGTTTACTGACTGTGATTGGGAAGGTGACAACACAGATCGAAATTCAACATCAGGATATGTGTTCATGCTTGTAGAAGGACCAATCATCTGGTCAAGCAAGAAATAGAGTGCCATAGCACTCTCATCTACAGAAGCAAAGTACAGAGGAGTTGTAAATGCAACAACTCAATGTTTGTGGTTACAGGGTATACTTGGTGAGTGTGGCTTCGAATCAGAGTTTTCAACCATTATCTATTGTGATAATCAGAGCACCATTTGAATCTGCAATGATCCAGTTTAGAGACAGAGAACCAAACACATTGAGATCCATATGCACTACATCAGACAGCTTATGCATGATGGCACCATTCACCTACTCTTTTGTGCATCTTTAGAACAAGTACCATACATGTTCACCAAAGTTTTTTGTGAGAAGACATTCAGAAAGCTCAAATCACTGCTGGGGATTTTTTATCATGCTGTGAAGCATGATTGATGACAAGATTTTAAAATTTTGTTTTACTGTCCATGTTTAAGGGAGGATTTTCCCACTGGGTTTTTGCCTCTTTCCTTGGTTAAATGGACATGCAATATGTAAAGGGTGACTAATCCTTGTTGATAGGCCCTATATTTTTCTAATATTTACTCATAAATTCAGGCTTAAGGGGGGGTGTTAAGATAATCAACCCATAGTTACCTACCTTAGACATTAATTAATTCATTTTTGTCTTATTTTCCTAGTTTCCTATATTCCACTCTATGCAAGTTGTCTTCTACATGTCATAGAAGTCAAACTTGCTAAAACTGAGTCATGGAGTGCTTGGGAAACCTCTTGGAAATGATATTTAGCATGTCTTCTTTATTCCAGATCCTCCAAAGTGCATATCTATTTTTTCTGCTAAGTTGCCTGCTTTATTGAGATTTATGGCAAAAGGGAAAGTAAGACTAGGTGTAGTTGACTTGTTTTTTTCCCTCATCATCCTCCATTATTTTCTCCTAATAAAAGCATGTATTATTTGTAATTCCATCCCTTATTAGCTTTCCTACTTGACTTTTCCAATTCTTGAGCCTCTAAGTGGATTTGGAAATTGCTTTATGCACCTATGGGGGGATTTGACTAGATTTAGTAAGCCTACTTTTTTACTATTTCGAATGGCATCCTTATGCATTCAAATCTCTCATGTAATTATATGTTTCAGCAGCCTATGACTTCATAAGTTTGGCTATTGTACACTTATTCAATACAGATTAGTGTTATGCTCCAATTTCAGTCTACTTTGTTGATAATTTTGCATGAAGAAAACTGGAAGGTATTTAGATGGCAAAATAGGTAAAAATGGTGCCCAATTGATAGAATATTTTGCAATCATCTTATAAGGTTTGTTTTGGTCTTCTTTGATGATATTCTCATTAACAATAAAACTTGGGAAGCGCACTTGCATCATCTAGAGATTGTGTTGAGAACTTTGCAAGAATAGTCCTTGCTTGCTAAGATGTCTAAATGTGAATTTGGGATGAAGCAACTATTGTATCTTGGGAACATTATTGGGAAAGAAGGAGTGAAAGTACACATGGAAAAAATCAGGGCTATCTTAAAATGGCCATCACCAAAAAACATCATCGAATTAAGAGGTTTCATTGGAATATGCACCTATTATAGAAAGTTTGTGAAAGGTTTCTCCAAGTTGACTTATCCACTCACTGATTTGACTAAGAAGGAAGCTTTAAAGTGGGATGAAGAGGCTGAAAATACCTTCCAAAAAATTAAAGAGGTAATGAGAAGTTGTCCCATACTTGCATTACCTGATTTTTCTAAGCCTTTTGTTGTTGAATGTGATGCTTTAGGTGGAGGAATAGGGGCTGTCCTAAAGCAAGGCCAACACCCTATAGCCTTTGAGAGTAGAAATTTGCAGCCTCATGAAAAAATTTACTCCATATATGACAAAGGAATGTTGGCCATCATGCATGCATTTGCCAAGTTTCGACAATACTTTGTAGGAAACAATTTTGCGGTGAAAACTGACCACAATAGTCTAAGGCACTTCCTCACCCAAAAGGATCTAAATGAAAGAAAAAAAAGTGGGTAAGAAAGATTCAAGATTATTATTTTGATATTGAATATGTGAAAGGGAATAATAACATTGTAGCAGATGCATTATCTCGAAGACCTTCTTTTTCTCTCATGGACATTGTTAAAGATTGGAAAAATATGTTACTAGTTGAATATGCCAAAGATAAATTTGCGTGTGATGTGTTAGATGGAATCAAGGGGGATGATAACTATAGGATTGAAAAATGGGATGATATATTATAAGGGAAGAATTTATTTGGTTCCAGATTCAAAGCTCAAGTATAAAATTTGCAAGAAGCACATGATTCCCCACTAGCTGGCCATCCGGGGATCTTCAAAACTTATAGGCAATTGAGGCAAAGATTATTTTGGAAGGGGATAAAGGAATATGTTCAGAAATATGTGAATAAATGTAAGTTATTTCAGCAACAAAAATCATAACTTACATGCCCAGTTGTTTTATTGCAACCATTTCTCATTCTGAAGCAAAAATGGGACAGTATCTCAATGGACTTCATCACCGGGTTGCCCAAAAATTTGGGTAAGGATTGCATATATGAGGTAGTGGATAGATTGAAAAAATTTCTCATTTATTTGATATTACATCATATTTTAGTGCTGCACAAGTGGCTGATATTTTTTTCAAAGAAATCTTCAGATTGCATGGGCTCCCCAAGAGCATTGTAAGTGATAGAGATAATAGATTCATGGGTGCTTTTTGGAAAGAATTTTTTAGATTGGTGGGCACTTAGTTGACTCCAAGTTCAAGATATCATCCAAAAACTGATGGAAAAATAGAGAGGGTGAACCTGTGGAAATTGAACCCAAGTAACTTAGTCAATTTTTGGGGTTGATCTATGCATATGGGAGAATATAATTTATTCTTTTCTCCTCTCTGACTCTTTTGAGATTAGTTTATTGTACTTCAAAGAGTGGAGTTGGAGGCGTTTCCATGGGGAAGGCAATCGCCAGGGAATGACTGGAGAAACACTGTTTCATTTGTGCTCATGTAATTTCTTGCAGAACCCTGAATCAAAGTTAGTTTCTTTTGGCATCTTCTTTGGGTAAGTTATCAAATTGATTTGATGATGTCTAATTTCTTCACCTTAATTATTAATGAATACTATTGATTTTGTAGCCAATCATTAACGAATTGATTTATGATTTGGATTTCTCTTAAATCATGAGTGTTTGTGTAGTTATATTTTAATTACATTTCTTTGATTAAAATGTTTATCTATTTCTGCAAATAATTCACAAAAATTATTAAATCAATAATTCATGTTAATTTTTCAATTAACATAAGAGTTACAGGTTGATCTTGAATGCATGTAACCCTCAATCTACTATTGATTAATTTTAATTGATTAATAGTAACTTGGGCAGATAAGTAATTGACCTTTTAACATTTATGTTAAGTTCATAAATGCACCTATCTATTTCTACATCAAGTTGACCTGCACATACACAAGACACCTTCTTAGAATAGTTCTAGCTTAGGCTATATTTCCTTCTAGGTAGATCTGTTGTTTTGTAGACATACAATATCTTGTTTTCCTTCATAGGTAGACTGATCCTTTTAGATCAAAACTCTCCAACTCAAAGAGTGCCAACAAAGGCCGAATTTTCGTGGGTGTTAACCACATGAAATAGCTCGAGGATAGGGTAATACTTGCATAGGATTATCTGAAGCCTTTGGCTGGGTTTTCATCCCCTGTTGTTTTCCTTGGACACCATTCCAACACCTACGCAATCGAGGCTTCAACAAAGACCAAAATAAAAAATGGTAATTGGGGAAAAACAACTCAAGTGAGAAAAGCGTTTCAAGAAATGTTTAATGGCTTCATAGAGGCAAAAACGACCTCTACAAACCCCCAACTCATGGATTCAAATTCTGAAAATGTCTGCTGTCTTCCTGTGGGCAAAACGGCCCCTTCAAAACCCCAAAACGTAGATCTATCTTCCTGGGCACTTAACAACACCAAAAACTAATTTATGGGCATGGAAAAGATGAGGAAACAACATTAAAACGTGAGGGAAATGCACAACAAACTCTAGCTATGTGATGGAGGTAAAAACGACCTCCTAGAACCCCCAAATCATGAATCCCTGCTGCACATGCACATAGAAACCCAAAAACAACTTCCCAACCATGGATAAAATGGGAAAACTGCTGAAAACATGGAAGAGAAATCTCAACAACTTCAACGATAAGAGAGAGCCCCAACGTGAATGAGAATGGGTGAATAATGAAAGATATGGGTGAATAATGGCTTGGGCATGCATTCCCAAGCATTTACTTGCCCAAGAAGTCAAAAAAACATTTTCCAAAAATGGGTGGTGTTAGTGCCAGAAATTGTTCTCGGACTACTAAAGAACAAGGCAACACAATCTCATAAAACAAAATACAAAATTAAGTAAAACAGGTTTCTTTTAAGGTTTTGGTTGTGCAGTTTGTAAACAAGAGAGTAAAAACTTCACAAGGCTAAGGCAAACACTAAATCATGCAACAATGACATACTGAGATGTATTGCATATGAAACATAAACCAGAAACAATAAGCACAACACTGAATTTCATCCACAGTTAACAAGCATTTCGTGAATAATAACCTCAAACAAGAAATGAATATATCAACTGAGTGATTAAACCAATCAGAAATGAAACCAACAGATAAGATAAACAGGGCTTATAGTTTGCACATATACCATAATCAGTAATTCAAAATACATAAGAGTTTCTGATACTTAGCTCTGTAAACAGTAGCTTGATAGCCTCCCCTTGTACAAAACTTTGAACCCCCAGTCTTTCTTCAGTTGTAATTTTATCTTAGTTATCCAAAAATAGTTACATAACTGAAAAAAACTACTTTTTAGGTCATACTACCGAATTACACAATAAAAATAGAGTCATACATATTAAACTAACTTTTTCAAATACTAACTAATAACCACTATTTTAAAGCATTTTACAAATCCTTAGCAACCTCTGCCAAAAGAGCTATCCCTTCCAAAGCTTGAGTCTTCTTTCTTGTTTTCTGATGATCAGCTTCCAGGTCTTCGACTCTTTTTGAAAGCTCTTGATTTTGCTGTGTTAGGTCTTGAATAATTTGCTTCAATTCTGCATACAGACTTTATGACTATCTTATCTTTTTCAGAGCTTCCTTAGAAATTGCAATTAACTCTTGATAATGACTATTTGCCTCCTCTAAATCCTCTCTCAATATTCTGTTAGCAGCTACTAACCCCTCATTTGTTTCATGCAGGTATTCTATCTGATATTTGTATTGTTTAATACTTCTCTGCAAATATTCATTCTCTGAATCAATGCACTTCCCTTCTGAAACTGGATGCATTTCTTCTGGCATCCAAGGGATCTTCAATTTCTTAAAAATCTCTTCATCCTCCTCTAGCTGCTCTGTCATAGCTACAGGAACCCCTGCAAATTCATTAACTTCAAAACTGCATTGGGTTGATGGCTCTGCAACTTTTTCTTTATTTGCACAAAAACTTGTTATGACTGAATGTTACTTCTTTGAATCATTTTGATGATGGTCTAAGAATACTTTCTTTCGAACTTCCTCAAATATTTCTGAAATTTTGGTTTCGGTGAAGGCTAACTTATCTTCTGAAATAATCTGTTTCTTCCCCTAAATCTCCTTTACATTTAAATATGCATTCTCTTCTAACTCTTCTTGGGATGAAGAGTCTTCTATCACTGTAATTTTCTTCTGAGCTAATTTAGGGTTTAGCAATTTTTTCATATTCAATCTAAGTTTATTCTTAGGTCTGGTTTTAGGCCTCCAACCTGCCCCAATCTCCCCTAGCATGCTCAAAGTTTTTCCTTGATGTTTGATAAAGGCTAGCTGAACTACCTTTCTTTTTATCCCTCGTGACATTACCCCTTCTTCAGACTGTTTCTGTAAATCTTGTTTAGTGTCAACCCTAGCTTCATCAAACAATAGATTTTCCTTATCCTCTGACTGTTCTCCCAAAGGGACTTGTTCCTATTCTATCAAACTTTCATTTATTTCCTGGTTTACTTCTTCATGAAGGCTATCTTCTACATGCTCCAAATCCTTCATTTCTACCTTTGATCTTTTATCTTCTTCAATATTAGTCTGTTGTTCATCTTCAACATTTTCCTCTCTTTGGGTCACACACTTTCCTGGTACATTATCATCTTCTATCTCGACTATGACCTTTTTCTTCAATTTCTTGACTAAATTATGTCCTTTATTCAGTTGCCTTTTCTGAACTTGGTCTTCTTTCTCTAATTGAAACCCATACCATAATAGAAAATAATCCCATGTTTTTTCCTTCTTTTGCAGCACAGTACTTATGATTAACTTTATTAGACCATGATGAAATGTATTTTTTTAGTATGGTCTTGATGCTCTTTTACCCTGCTGGACATCTTTTACAGACTTTTAAGGAAAAAGAAAGGAAGGTTCATCTTTTCTTCATGATTAAGATGCTGCAAAAACCTGAAATGATACTTAAATAGAAATGCATATATTCCTTCACAAGATACATAATTTTGTAGAATCTTTATTGGTTCTCTCCACTCTAGTTTGAACTTCTGGATAGGCACTCCTTTACCCCAGTCTTCAACAACATTTGGAAGCAAGTAATTCTATGAATCAAAGGTAAAAGGTACATTCTTGAACCAATATTCACCTTCATAAGGGATCCTTGTAGCCTCTACTATTAGTTCTCTGGTCAGCTCAATCTTTAGGGTGTCAAAGGTAAAAATATCTTTATCTAATCCCTGAGCAAACTTATATGAAACCTCTGTATGATGTCCATCAATCTTCTCAAAATAGTTTAACCATCCTGCTTCTGAAAATAACCTTGCGTAGTCAGTGAAAGATTGAACCCAAGACATATCTGAGGGTTCATCTCTATTTGTTTTCCCACTCCTATTCATTCTAGATAATTGAACTTAAAAATTGCTTCCTTTAGTTAAGAACTTAACTCTATTCAAATCTTGGCAATTTTAAACAGTCAATCATATGTTGAGAAAACTAAAACCCTTGAGCTGAATTTTATGTATCAAACTGATAATTCTTTCAACTCTATTGACAGGGAAAATTCGACATTGAGCAAAAATTGAGTTTATATACTAGCATCGTTAGTTATACTCCATAACTAAACTTCTGTTAATGTGAACCTGAATACATGGAATATGATAGTCATTCGCCTCATACCTATCTGAATAATGGATTCAATTGCTGGAAATATGCTTTCCTGTCTTCCCAGGTGTTCAATTTAATTCTTTAAGTCTTTCTCTGACCACCATGACAGTGCTGACCAGTTATTCTACAAAGCCCTAAATTGTCGACCTTCTTTAATCTTCTATCACAAACTGCCAGAACTTTGCCACAACTTCTATGGTATTCATGTGTTTCAGGAGATGCGTAGTTAGTGGTGAATTTTCCTCATCGTGCATAATTATTAATGTTCCAATACTCTGTATCTCATAACTTCCAAACCACCGCAACTCACCCAAATGATTCCTTGCTTGAACTCATAACACTTGTCACAATGATTACTCTGGCCAAAAACACGTATCAAACTCATTGACAGGTGTGAAATACCTCTCCTATGCACGAATTTTGAAAATTTCAAGCCAAAATCATGATTTTTCAGATTGCACGATTTTCTTGTAACGTGCGTGTTTAACTTTTCTGAGCTTACGCTACAAGAATACCTATTTTAATAACTTTCAAAAAAACACTCACATCAAAGGGTTAAACTTTGGTTAAATGGCTTTAAATAAAACCTTATGATATTTTTTAGAACCTTTAAGTTATATAAACATCCTACAAGCCCCTAAAAACTATAAAGTTAGGCTAAGTAAAACCAAAATTGGAAAAAAAAACTAGGAAGTAAATTATAAATATAAGCATAAAATCAAAGAGAATTTAAAGGAACCTAAAGTCCAAACTCTAAAATGAACAAAAAACCATATTTTAAAAAACAAGCAAATGCCTTAAAATGAGAAACAAAAACAGTCTATAACATCTGGCTCCTGCTATGGGATGAAGTCCTCCCTGTGAGGCTTCAAGAACCTGTAGATCAGTGCCTTCTGTGTTATAACTAGAACTGCCTGCTACTCTACAAAATTTCCATTGGGCCATGGAGTCTTTATTCTAATCTTCACATCGGTACATACAATGAAAAACCAATATCTTACCTCAAAAGCTGTAAAAATGTTTGAGGAAACATCCATTAACTGGATTAGACAATTCCTCACCATCCAAAGTCCTCCTGCTCCTTTCTAGCATCCCATCTCAAAACCATATCTCCATTTGAAAAAGTGTTATGCTTGATCTTTCTATCAAACCTTTCTTTGATCTTTGTTCTGTACAACTGAGCTTTTTCTTCTACTGTTTCACGCTTCTACTGTAATTCTATCAGTGCATAAATTCTTCTTTGAATATCACTGGGTTCTTCCTAACTATCTTGAAGAAATTTCATCACTGGAATACCAAGTTGAACAGGAAACACTACAATAGTACCATATACTAGTTGAAAAGGAGAAGTTCCAATTGCCTTTTTAGTTGTTATCATGTTTGCCCACAATGCATATTTTAACATTGAGTCCCATGATCGTTTATTCTGCTTCAATAACTTCATGATACTCTGAATAATACTCTTATTGGTTGACTCAGCTAACCCATTTCCTTGAGGATAATAAGGTGTTGAGTGTTTCAAAACAATGTCATTCTTCTCACAAAATGTCACTATAGCTTTGGACTTAAAAGCTTGAGCATTATCAGTCAATAATTTCTTGGGACATCCAAATCTGCTAAGAATATTTTCCTGAATAAAATCTATGATGACCTTGTCTGTTGTATTTCTTGTGGGGATATCTTCTACCCATTTAGTGAAGAAATCTGTGGCTGTCAAAATCCATTTATGCTGCCCTGAAGAAGAAGGATTTATCTTCCATATGAAGTCCAAACCCCACTGCTGAAAATAAGCATTCACTACAATAAACTTTAATGGTAAAGACACCAACTTTTACTTGCCAGCAAACTTTTGACATGGGATACATGCTCTTACCTGCTGATATACATCGGAGAATAAAGAAGGCCAATAGTATCCGGCTCTCAAAATTTTATAAGTTGTTTCCTTCCAATACTTATGTCCCCCACAAGCACCTTCATGTGATTCAGAGATTACTTCTTCAATTTCTGGCTTATCCAAACATCTAAGCAAAATACCCCCTGGATCTTTCCAAAACATTTTCTATTCTATCAAACAATATTTAGTAGTTTTCAACTTCAATGACCTAGAAGCTTTCTTATCTAGATGTTCTAGACATTGTAAATACAAAAGAAAGTGTACGATATCTGCATACCATGTGGATTCTGCATAGTGGTCCATAACTATTTCCTTCTCTTACTCTGCTTGCAATTATTCTTGTACGGGTTGTTCTGCCATGAGATGAAGACCTAAAGCTTGACAATTTGAATCAGCTAACAATTTAGCCAAACCCTGTCCATTTACTAGCTTTGTAGACTTAATGTCCACATCATATTGCATTATCTTTGCAATCCATTTCCCCCTTTTTCCTTCACTATCAGGTTGAGTCAATACATCCTTAATGGCAGCATTAGGAACATAAGCAATGAATTTGGAATGTAGAACATAAATTCTAAAAAACTTTAATGCCTTTACCAATGAGTAAGCTTGCTTCTCCAAAGTGTTGTACTTCAATTTTGAGTCTCTGAGGGTCTTGCTAAAAAATGCAATTGGTTGTTCAAGTCCACCATTATTCTTCTATAATAAAACAGTAGCTAAAGTATCCTCTGATGCAAAATAAAAAGTCGAAAATTCCTTTGAAAAATTAGGACTTACTAGTACTGGTGCTTCCGCAAGAGCTATTTTATTCTTTTCAAATGAATTTTTAGCTTTTGCAGTCCACTTAACTTCCTGATCTTTCTTCAACATGGCTGTAATTTGTTTAATAGTTTCAGCAAAATTTGGTATGAACCAACACATAAATTTATTTTTCCAATAAAAGATTGCACATCCTTCTTACTCCTTGGTAAACTAATTTTCAGAATAGATTTTACCCTTTCTGGATCTATCCGTATGCCATCAACTGAAACCAAATGACCCAACAACTTACCTTCTTGTACAACAAAATGTGACTTTTTGGGATTGAGAGACAATCCATATTTTCTACATTTCAAGAAAGTTTGTTTTTTAAGTGTTTGAAGTGCTCATCATCAGACTGTGAGAACACTGTAATATCATCTAAATAGATCACCACAAACTTATCCCTCTCTCCCACAAAGGCTATGTCCATAGCTCTTTGAAAGGTAGCTCCAACATTCATTAATCCAAAATACATTTTGTCGTACATAAAAGTACCCCAAGGAGTAGTAAAAGTTGTCTTTTCTCTATCATCAGGGTGCATTGCAATTTGGTTATACCCTGAAAAACCATCTACCATTGAGATTCTTTGTGCACCAACCACCTTCTGCAATATTTGTTCAATCTTTGGTAAAGGATAACTATCTTTCAATGAAGACCTATTAAAATTTCGAAAATCAACACACAATCTGATTTCACCATTCTTTTTTTTGACAGGTACTAGATTTGCTACCCATGAAGAATATTGGAGGGGAACAATAATCTTAGCATCTAACAATTTTTTTACCTCCTTTTCTATAATGGGGAATAAATCAGGATTGATTCTCCTTAATTTATGTTTGAAAGGTTTAACATTTGGTTTCCAAGGCACTTTATGTTGTATAATACTAGTATCATACGTCTTCAAATCCTCGTATGACCAAGAAAAAACATCAACATACTCTTTTAATAACTTGATGTACCTGTTTCTTTGCTCTATTGTGAGTGCCTTTGAGACCTTCACTATTCTCGGGTGCTCCTTGGTGCCAATAGTACAATCCATTACATTCTCTTCTGAAGACTGCATAGCTGGTTTTAAAGAGGTATCATCCTTCGAAAAAATCCTCTCCAAAGGCACCAGACCCTTAGGAATAAAATTACTTTTCAGCTCAATGATCTTGTGACCTGCAATTTCATTTTCTGCAACACCCTCAATATGTTCAGTTTCATCATCCTGTTCTTGGTCAATTAAGGAATTAGAAAACTCACCTGTCAGCTCTAAAAACCTCTTTATCTCAAAATCATCTTCAAAAAATCTCCATTGCTTTATATTATCAGGCACATAAGGTCTATACCTAACTTCAATAGGATACTTCATCTGTGTTGTTTTAGGAATCCTAAAATGTGTGGTTGCTAGGGCAAGAGAATCAGTAGTTTGGTTATGATCCCTAGGAATATAAGAGATATTAAAAGCCACAAAGAAATTGTCTATCATATCCCACACTTCATTCCTGTACACTTTCAGCAAATCTTGCTTTACTTGATAGTTATTCCTTACTTGCTGAACAACTAACTCAGAGTCGCCATACACAGAGATTTGTTGAATACCTAAATCTTTTGCAGCTCTCAAACCTAACAACAGTGCTTCATACTATGTTGTATTATTAGTGGTAATAAATTCCAACTTATACATTAATCTTACCACTTCACCACTAGGAGATATCAGTACAACTCCTGCTCCAGCACCTTCTTTAAATGATGATCCATCAAAAAACATTTTCCAAAGTTCATCCTCCTGTTCCCTAGTACATTTGACTGGTTTTTCTTTTTCAACATGTAATATACTAGCATCATCATTATCATCACTAAAATGCAACATACAAGTACCCAAATCCTTTTCAACAGCATATAATGGATGTGTTGCTGCCGCAACTGTTCTCCCCAAATTTATTTTTATTTAAATTATGGGCCCCTCCTCATCATTTTTGCTTGGTTTGATCGTTAAATTCTTAAGCCTCGCGGGCTTGTCTTCTTTTCGTTTCACTTTGAAGATGGATGTCAGCCGGTTTATTTTTGCCTTGTTCAGTTTCGGTTTGAGTCGTGAATGTCTGGTTTACTGGTCGAAAAAAAGAAAATCTTTGTTCTTCAGAGTTGCCTTTCCGGAGAAAGAACGAACCTAGCTATGCCTGATCCTTAAAACTGTTTGAACAACTTGAATTTTTTCTTGCGATCGGGCCTCTTTTTAATTTTAGATCGGAAGCTGTGAGTTTTCTGTTCCACCGCCGTTGCGGCTCTCAGATCGTTTTAGCATCCGACTCTCTAAATCTCCCCGACGTCCGATTCATGTTAACCTTAAGCCGTTGGCCCGTAGCCCTGACTCGTCCGCCGTTTCGGCTGGGAGTTTCTTTTAACTTCAGATTCTAATGTCTGTCGACATCCGACTTAGCCTCCTCCTGCCCTCGTCGCTTGCCTTCAGCCTTTGAATCGTCCGCCGTTTCGGCTGGGAGATCCTTTCAGCTTCCAACGTACCATCCTTCCGACGTCCGATTAATGATGTTTCCCGCCTGTGGAGTGGTCTACCCGTTCGATGTAAGTATTGTTGAGCCTTCAGTAAGTTTCCCGCCATGGTCGAGGTAGTGGTATCGGCGCCTGGTGATTTCCTTGCGGGTTGGTTGTTTCATGAGTAGATCTGACTATTTTGTTTTATAACGTAATCCCAGTGGATGATGCTTGTCGATCGATTGCAGGTGAGCGCGGAGGAGTGATCAAAATGCCACGGCGTGGAGGAAGACGGACCGTTTAACAGCAAACGCAGAGTTCTGAAAGGCCCGACAGTTACCCAACCAATCATGAATGTGCGTTGAAAGATGGGGGACCGGAAATGTTTGGGCAACGGAAAAGCCACATGTCTGGGGGAGCCCGAAGGGTCGGCTATAGCAGTTTAAATATTTGAAAGTAGAGAGGAGAGGGGGCTTTTTCCCTGGAAAATTTTGTAAATTTTTGCTTGTAAGAGGAACTACTTCGTTTTGCACAGGAAACCGCAATTTTACCTGTCGGAGAGAGTAAAAATGGGATGTATCAATGCTATTCAATGAATTATGTTGAAGAGGGACTATTCCGTTTTCAGCTGGGTTCATGTACTGTGAGAATATTTGATTTCCTGAACCTATGTTCTTGTTAAATGTTCTTCGGTATCTTTTAGGATATTTTCCACTGTGAGTAATAAATGATGTGTTTTTTATAAAGCAATTGGCTATCTGGTTGTTTGAATATCTGTAATCGCTCATGTGTTTTAAAAAAAGGAGTATCAGCTAACTGTAACTCTTCGTAGTGCATGTGCTAAGTGTATTACTCACCAGAAATGACAAGTCTTGCTCCCTAGGGATAGAGTAGATAGTTAGTTTATTTCATGTTGTCTGTGATTTGAATGTTTGTGAGCTCTAAGATGAGAGGTAAGAACCTGCGCATCACATTGTGACCGCTCCCGGCATTTTATCACTCTGCATCTAGTTAGGCACTTACATTTCATTTCTTAATACTAAAAAAAAAACTCGGTGGACCGGGCCGCAACCGGTAAAGCCTTGTTTGTTACTTGACCTACGGTAGCCGGACCGCAAACCGGACGGATTCCCTATACCAAACAGTCAACGGGCTAGTTGGGAACGTTGATTGGGGAGAATCCCTTACTGTTGCCACCTGCGATTTTTCAGGCCTCAACAGTTTTGGCGCTAGAAGGAGGTCCGCCAGTGCATGGCTGGCTGAGGAAACCCGTTTTCTCGAGATTATTTCACTGGTTACAGTTTTGAAAGTAGTGGACCACGTAATCCAATTCCGGAAGAAGTAAATAGAGAACATCTATATCCTGTTCGCAACAAGATCGTTAATGACCTAAGAAGACACACCAGGGAATACGTAAAGAAGATTGGAGGATTGCCAATTATTCCTGAATTGCCCAGGAGAGAGTATAAAAAGAAAGACCGTCCTGTGACAGAAGATTCAGTGCTGGTTGGAGACTGGGAAGAACTTGTGGAAACCGCCTTGCAAGAAGTTGAGCTACCTTTTAATCAAGAAGGCCCAAAAACCCCTTACACCTCTCCTGTTCACACCCCTATTGGTTCACCTCCTCACTCTCCACCTCAACTCATGGCCGGTGTTAACGCTAACCAACCTCCCCCCAATCCACCAAATCCACCACCTACATGGAAATCCAGATTGCCCCTAAACCTGACTCCTCCTTTGCATGACCTACCTCAGGCCTTTGAAAAGCTATTGCTTAAGTTCGATCCAAATGAGAAGATATTAGTGGATGATCATTTGCATATTTTTTACTTGGAAATAGAAGGATTGAGAGCTGGGGAACATGAAGATGTAGTGTGCAGACTTTTCCCACATACCCTCAAAGGAGCTGCTGCGTCATGGTATTTTGGGTTGCCTGCTAACTCTATCCCAGATTGGGATACTTTCAAGAGAATTTTCAGAAGTAAGTATGCAGTTCAAAAGACTCACGCAGCCCTTATGAAAGGACTATGTGCATTGAAGAAAGAAAAGAAGGAAAAAGTGCACAGTTTCACACAAAGGTTTGCAGCATATCTTAAGAACTTTTCTGAAACAGATAAGCCTTCAGACAAAGTACTGATTGAATACTATACTTCAGCTTTGGGTCCTGATTTGGCCATGTTTGCGAAAGGTAGGGCCAAGCCTACTCTGACAAAAACCTATGAAGAAGCAAAAGTAGTGGATACTGAAAGGGAGAGCATCGAAGATTACCCCGAACAATCAGGAGAGATAAGGAAAAATTTATTGTTCACTAAGCCTAAAGAGGAGAAAGCACCAGATTATGAAAGTATGGCCAAAATGATGCAAAAGTTGTCTAATAAGATCATAGACTTGGAAAAAGAGAAGGAAACACAGAAGTTCTACAGGCCTTATTATAAGAAAAGGGAGGAAAACAGTCAGTCCCAACCTCCTCCTCACAATACTGCGTCCATGAACTTGATAGAGATAGGGATGGAAAATTTATGCACCTTTCACCAGCAGCCTCACTCTGAAAAGAATTGTCCACAATGGATAAATTCAATGACACTAGTCATGAATCAGATGTTGGATTCAAGATTAACAGAGGAAGGCGATGAAGAAAGAAAAGAGAACTCTGCTGCAACTTCTGTTAAAGAGCAGGAAGAGGAGACCATGGCCTTGTGGGGTTCTGTTTCTTTATTTGATACCGAAGAGGAAAGGAATCAAGGATACAAGGAAGTTGTGGACACCAATGTGACAACAAGAAGTCAGGGGACAGTTAAAGATGACAGTCTGATACTCCCAAAGATTAGGAGACTGCCGGGAAACGTTAAAAAGAAATTCCAAAATAAAACCATGGTTGATATAATTCCTGAGTTTACTATTACCAGCCAGGATCCTAAGCAGGACAGAACGCCACCCAAACCAAATGCAGAAAAGGAGAATGCTGATAAATCTAACTCCATTGAGCATCAGATGAATTATGACATTGTGGAAGATTTGAAGAAGATAAAAGCAAATGTCCCACTTTTTGAAATGTGCAAAGTGCCTCAACAGAAAGAAAGATTATTGAGATCACTTGAGGAATCGGATGAGAAGCTGCCTCTTGACAATCAACCTCAAAGCGAAGAAGAAATTGGGGAAACCAGCGTTGGAGGTGAGTCTAAATGTAAACGTCCACCTTTCCTCCTGACATTTGAAATTTTCAATCATAACGTGCACAATTGTCTGGTAGACTCAGGGGCGTCAATTAATGTCATGCCCATATCGGTATGTAAGAAAATAAATGGGCAGCCCAAGCCAACCACGTGGAGTGTGGTTCAATTGGATAGGACAGACGTTAAGGTAATTGGTCAGATGGAAGACGTCCTAATCCGTCTGGCATCCAATGAAAAAGTATGCCAAGTCATTAATATCGTGGTGGCTGATATACCAGACGCTTACGGTCTGGTCCTGAGCAGAGATTGGTCAGCTAAATTAAATGGGTATTTTGCCTCAGACTGGTCTCATCTGTGGTTGCCATACAAGGGAAGTCCAAACCATATTAAAATTTTAAGAGAGCCTCACATGAAGTACAATGTCACTCAACTGAATGAGAAGAATATACCAGTCGATTATGTATTGGGCAACTATTTTCTCGAATTGGAACCAGGGAATTATCAAGTGGAAGAAGCCAGCGACACATCTGACACCCAGCCTGATCTCCTTCGATTTTCTCAGGCTGATGAGATTGATTGTAACATAGTAGATTTAGCAGTAGGAATAGAATTACATTCAGTAGATAATGTTTTTTGGACTTTGTTTTTTGATGGATCTAAAACTTTAGAAGGGTCAGGGGCCAGTTGTGTCCTGATCGACCCACAAAAAAATAAACATTTTATTTCTTGTAGATTAGAGTTTGAGTGTACTAATAATACAGCTGAGTACGAAGCACTGGTTCAGGGACTCAAGAAAGCGATTGAATTGAAGGTAAATAATTTGAAAGTTTTTGGGGATTCTGAAATTATTGTGAAACAAATCCGGAATCAAATCCACTGTATTTCTCCTCACTTGAAAGCTTACCAGAATGAGGTATGGGATCTGCTGAAACACTTTAATGCATTTAATATTATTTCAATTCCCAGAATAAAAAATGCAGCTGCTAATCTGTTGGCCACATCAGCCGCTAGACTCGTGCCTACTAATAATCATTGTTCTATCGAACTTCTTTTCAGGCCTTCTGTACCGAATATGATCACCAACTTGCGAGTATTTGATGATGATCAGCAGATAATAGAATGCTTGACGAATGAAGAGGTGTTTGAAGGAGCAATCATAGATGATGAAGAGCATCAGGCTGAGATGAAATACGATAATTTCATCCCGAAAGGGGTCAGAATGTTAGAAAAGATGTTTGACTTGAATGAAAAGTTTAGGAGACCCGCCAATGTAAAGACTCACAGCTCTACGCTGCAGTTCGAGCTAATTAATTTGGGGAATGAGGCGAAACCTAAATTTGTAAATCTCGGTAAATGTTGCTCACCGGACGAAAGGGGAAGGTTCGTTAGTCTATTTAAACAGTATAAGGACGTATTCGCGTGGACGTACGAAGAGTTGAAAACCTACGACACCAGCGTCATCAAGCATATCATCCCTATTAAAGCAGGCGTCAAGCCATATCAGCAGTCGTTGAGGAAGATGCACCCAAAGTTGGAACCACTAATTCAGAGCGAAGTGAAGAAATTGTTAGACGCTAGGATCATTTTTAAAGTCAGGCACTCCGAGTGGGTGTCAAATTTGGTGCCGGTCAGAAAAAAGTCAGGAGAAATTAGACTGTGCGTGGACTTCAGAAACTTAAATCGCGCCTCAGATAAAGATAACTATTCGGTGCCTCCCATGGAGCAATTGCTACAGATGGTTTCTGGTTCTGAATTGTTTTCATTGTTAGACGGGTTCTCTGGCTACAACCAGGTGTTAGTAGTTGAGGAAGATAGATTGAAGACAACGTTCAGAACTAAATGGGGAACTTTTGCCTAGAGAAGGATGCCCTTTGGACTAATTAACGCTGGAGCCACGTTCCAGAGAGCTATGGACATAGCTTTCCGCGGACTGATTGGATGAAGTGTCGTGGTATACCTGGATGATATCACAATATTCTCGAAGAAAAGAGGGGAGCACGCGTTCCACCTAAAGCAAATTTTCGAACGCTGTCGGAAATATGGTATTTCCCTCAATCCTAAGAAGTGCATATTCGCGGTCACAGAAGGTAAGTTACTGGGACATATAGTTTCAAAGAGAGGTATATCTATAGACCCAGAAAGAATTAAAGCCATTGAACAAATCCCTATGCCCCATAATAAAAAGGGAATGCAATCCTTCATGGGAACAATAAATTTCGTACGTAGGTTTGTACCTGATTTTGCCCAGACTGTTAAGCCACTGCAGCAGATGGTAAAGAAAAATGCACAATTTAAGTGGACTGAAACTGAGAAGAATGCTTTCAGTAAGATCAAGACTGCTGTTGCACATGCGCCCTCTCTGAAAATTCCAGACTTTGACAAAGACTTTATTATGTATACATTTGCGTCCGATGATTCATTGGCAGCTGTGCTTACGCAAAAGGAGGATGGGGGTGATGAATTCCCAATATCTTTTATGAGCACCTGGCTATAAGGGGCTGAATTAAACTACCCAGCCATTGATAAACAAGCGTATGCAGTGTTTAAAGCAGTGAAACAATTCAGGCCTTATATATTAAAAAATCGAACCAAGGTAATAGTCCCTTACTCAGCTGTGAGATCCCTTCTCATTCAGAAAGAGTTAGGAGAAAGAAGGGGCAACTGGGTAACATCCCTTCAAGAATATGACCTTGAATTCAAGCTAGCCACTATAGTGAAAGGTCAAGGGTTATGCAGATTGATGACTGAAAACAGAAACAACGAAGAACAGGCATGGGAAGATGAAGCAGAATTGCATGTAATGGATGTATGTCCTCTGTTTACAGCTCCTGAGTCTTGGTATAGAGACCTTGTGCATTACTTGCAGTCAGGGCTATTGCCAGAACATTGGAGTTCCAAACAAAGAAGAGCTCTGCGTCTCAAATCGGCCTCCAATCAACTTGTTGAAGGAGTGTTATTCAGAAAGAATTATGATGGGGTTCTCCTCAGATGTTTGGAAAAGGAAGATGCAAAGAAAGTAATGGCAGAACTACATGATGGTCCGGCTGGGGGACATTATTCAGGTGACACTACAGCCCACAAAATCCTTAGAGCCAGTTACTATTGGCCTACACTCTTTAAGGATACACATGCACATGTCAGGACATGTGATATTTGTCAAAGGTGTGGTGGGAGACAGCCTAAAGCAGCAGCGCCCTTAAGGCCTATGATGATCACAGAACCATTTGAGCAATGGGGGCTGGACATTATTGGAGAAATAAAACCGGATTCTTCCCTGCTGCACAAGTACATTCTCACTGCGACTGATTATTTCACTCGCTAGGTCGAGGCTATCCCACTGCGCAAGATAAATGAAGACGAAGTCATTAGCTTCCTACAAGATCATATCATGACCAGGTTTGGAGTTCCAATTTCGTTAGTTTTTCACAATGCTAAATATTTTTCATCAATTAAATTGACTGCATTTGCTCATGATAAAGGGATAAAATTACATTATTCTGCTAACTACTATCCACAAGGGAATGGCCTGGCCGAGTCCTCTAATAAAAACCTCATTAGAATTTTGAAGAAGACTGTAGTAGAAAACCAGAGAAGTTGGCACTCAGCCTTACCCAACGCCCTGTGGGCTGACAGAGTCACCCCCAAGTCTGCAATAGGAGTGTCACCCTATACCCTTGTGTACGGTAAGGAAGCCATCCTGCCTCCCAATATCATGCTACCATCTTCCATACTAGCTCAAGAGTCTAGGGGGTCGGATGATGAGGTTCTCCAAATAAGAATATATAATCTCGTGAAAGCAGAAGAGGCCAGAGACAAGGCTAGAGAACGCTTTCAACAGCAGCAGGAGGTAGTAAAAAAGTGGTTTGACAAACATAAAGCCGGGAAAAAGGACCTGGAGGTGGAGTGGGATCATCCCCATGATGAGAAAGGGAAGCATACTAAGTTCCAGCAGTTGTGGGTAGGCCCGTTTCAAATCTCAGCAAAACTTGGCCCTGCTACTTATAAATTGCAAGATTTACAGGGATGGGAGGAGAACTTGCCAGTTAATGGTTTGGTTCTCAAACCTTACTTTTCTTGAGTTTCCTTTGAGTTTTCGGTCTTGTATATAAATAATTTTTTTGGATTTTTTGAGTCATGCTTTTATTTGGTTTCAATTTGAGTTGTTAATTTTCAATAAAGGGAACGAACTTGCGGTTGTATGGGGGATATTAAGATTTTTTTGGGAATAGTAAATATGTTAAGTGTCAGCCTGTGTGTTGTTGACTGAATTCTTCCAGCCTAACAGTTTTCTCAAGTTAAATTTTGTGTGCATCGAAGTCCTACCTAACCCCTGTGAAATAAACTGGATTCGGGGAGTCGGGAGTACTATGTCGAGGCTCCATCCACGTCACATCTAAAATGTTCTAAGGAGCAACAACAAAGGACCCATGGAAAGAAGCAAGGTGAAAAGTGTATTAAATTTAAATGATCCCATGCCAAGAAATGAATGCCAAAAGGCAAATAAAGAGTCAAAAGACTTCTATAAAAGCATCATATATCAAAGCGGGTGCTGAATCATAAGCACTAAATTGCCAAAAGATCCTCTCCGTCCGTGAGCTGAAACTTGAAGTACACCACTCACACAAAAGGGCACTATGGGATAGAGGATCCTGAATTAAAATTCAGTAAGAAAGGCGTACAGAAGGACTCAGATTGAAAAGGACAAAAGTGCTAGAATGGCATGGGAACGAGGAACAAACGAATATTGTTGTTTACTATCTGCTACAATCCTGTGGTGTCCACGCTGTTAGCTACCTGAAGACAGAGGTAATAATGAAACTCATACTCTGGCCCCGACAGAGTTATCTGGACTTGAAGGTCTCGGTTTCCACTTCCCTAAATTGGACTAGTATCAATGATTAAGGTACACACTTCGGTCATTTGAGAAATCCGGATAGCTGGAAGAATTCATTTGATGCATTTTGTTGTGAAACAGTTTGCCACTCAAAGAAAATTTACCCAGAGATCTAGGTTCACCAGGAAACCGCTAGTTGTTGCTGCCGCAACTGTTCTCCCCAAATTTATTTTTATTTAAATTCTGGGCCCCTCCTCATCATTTTTTCTTGGTTTGATCGTTAAATTCTTAAGCCTCGCGGGCTTGTCTTCTTTTCGTTTCACTTTGAAGATGGATGTCAGCCGGTTTATTTTTGCCTTGTTCAGTTTCGGTTTGAGTCGTGAATGTCTGGTTTACTGGTCGAAAAAAAGAAAATCTTTGTTCTTCAGAGTTGCCTTTCCGGAGAAAGAACGAACCTAGCTGTGCCTGATCCTTAAAACTGTTTGAACAACTTGAATTTATTCTTGCGATCGGGCCTCTTTTTAATTTCAGATCGGAAGCTGTGAGTTTTTTGTTCCGCCGCCTTTGCGGCTCTCAGATCGTTTTAGCATTCGACTCTCTAAATCTCCCCGACGTCCGATTCGTGTTAACCTTAAGCCGCTGGCCCGTAGCGCTGACTCATCCGTCGTTTCGGCTGGGATTTTCTTTTAACTTCCGATTCTAATGTCTGTCGACGTCCGACTTAGCCTCCTCCTGCCCTCGTTGCTTGCCTTCAGCCTTTGTCTCATCTGCCGTTTCGGCTGGGAGATCCTTTCAGCGTCCGACGTACCATCCTTCCGACGTACGATTAATGATGTTTCCCACCTGTGGAGTGGTCTACCCGTCCGATGTAAGTATTGTTGAGCCTTCAGTAAGTTTCCTGCCATGGTCGAGGTAGTGGTATCGGCGCCTGGTGATTTCCTTGCGGGCTGGTTGTTTCATGAGTAGATCTGACTATCTTGTTTTATAACGTAATCCCAGTGGATGATGCTTGTCGATCGATTGCAGGTGAGCGCGGAGGAGCGATCAAAATGCCACGGCATGGAGGAAAATGGACCGTTTAACAGCAAACACGGAGTTCTGAAAGGCCCGACAGTTACCCAAAGAATCATGAATGTGCGTTGAAAGATGGGGGACTGGAAACGTTTGGGCAACGGAAAAGCCACACGTCTGGGGGGAGCCCGAAGGGTCGGCTATAGCAGTTTAAATATTTGAAAGTAGAGAGGAGAGGGGGCTTTTTCCCTGGAAAATTTTGTAAATGTTTGCTTGTAAGAGGAACTACTTCGTTTTGCACAGGAAACTGCAATTTTAACTGTCGGAGAGAGTAAAAATGGGATGTATCAATGCTATTCAATGAATTATGTTGAAGAGGGACTATTCCGTTTTCAGCTGGGTTCATGTACTATGAGAATATTTGATTTCTTGAACCTATGTTCTTGTTAAATGTTCTTCGGTATCTTTTAGGATATTTTCCACTGTGAGTAATAAATGATGTGTTTTTTATAAAGCAATTGGCTATCTGGTTGTTTGAATATCTGTAATCGCTCATTTGTTTTAAAAAAAAGGAGTATCAGCTAACTGTAACTCTTCGTAGTGCATGTGCTAAGTGTATTACTCACCAGAAATGACAAGTCTTGCTCCCTAGGGATAGAGTAAATAGTTAGTTTATTTCCTGTTGTCTGTGATTTGAATGTTTGTGAGCTCTAAGACGAGAGGTAAGAACCTGCGCATCACATTGTGACCGCTCCCGGCATTTTATCACTCTGCATCTAGTTAGGCACTTGCATTCCATTTCTTAATACTAAAAAAAAAACTCGGTGGACCAGGCCGCAACCGGTAAAGCCTTGTTTGTTACTTGACCTACGGTAGCCGGACCGCAAACCGGACGGATTCCCTATACCAAACAGTCAACGGGCTAGTTGGGAACGTTGATTGGGGAGAATCCCTTACTGTTGCCGCCTGCGATTTTCCAGGCCTCAACAGGATGATTTGTAGGATTCTTGTCATCAGTCATAATATAAGCAAATTGGAACTTTCTATACAACCTTTTGTTCTCACCTCCAAAGACATGAATGGTTGCATATGTTAAGTCCATCTGTAGAGTTCCACCTACCTTCTTGGCCCAAGATCTAGAAAGGAGCATTCCAAACTTAGGTGTGATATCCGCCACTACTACATCCATAATAACACTTTTCATTGGTAGCTGAGCTAAACTAACCACCATATCCTTTATCACTTCTAAACATTTTACAGCTCGAGAATCGAAAGCATACAAGTCATGATAAGGTTTTGTTATGCTCAACTGTAAATCCTCCATGATTTCTTTTGGCATTAGATTATGAGATGCTCCTGAATCCAAAAGGTAATTATGTATCATCTGCTCATGAATGGTTAATGTGATGTAAAAAGGAGGAGATGCACTTGCATCATTTTCAGTTTTCTCTTCGAAAGCTGATCCATAAAAAGTTTAGGATTTTCCTCCTGTAAATTTACTGTGTCAGAGGGTACTTGACTGTTTGTTGAACCAATCATTTTCAAAACTGAATTTTTGTAAGAGGGATTCTTTATCAACTCAGTGAAAGGCGTGGGGATTTTAATTTTGCATAATTTATTCTCAAGATTAAAATTCTGCATATTTTTATTCACTTCTTCAACTTCATTAACCTTCTTAGGTTTATCCTAATTCTGTTTCTTTTCTAATACTGGATCAGACTGCTGTTTAGGAGGAAGAATTTCCTTCTTTCTAGGATTTTGAATGACCTGTTTTGGCCCTAATCTTAAATTTAGGGTTTTCTTTGGATCAAACTGATATATATCAACATTTACTTCAAGGCTTAAATCATTTTTTGTTTCAAAAACATCTGCATCATAATATTCAGAGTTTAAAAAATCCTCCTCAGTCACAAAACCTTCAATTAACTGTTCTCCAAAATAATTCATGTCTTGATCTGGATCCTCAAAAAACTCTTCTTCTTCTATTTCTCCTTCATCAGTAACATTATTTTGAAGTGGGGGTGGCACATTTTGATCCTCAACTTCTCTCCTCTCTTGTTGTATGTCATTATTTCTTCTCTCTATAGGAATGAAACAAGGTGCAAACTGTCTTCTGAATTGATTTGGATTGTTAGGGTTTTTGTCTCCCTCTTGAACAGGCTTATTTGAATTTTTCTGTAATTCCAATTTGTTTAGTTTTGTTGTTAGGATTTTCACTAGTTTTTCCATCTCATCAATCTTACCATATGCAGAGTGTGATGTTGAAACCCCTGGAGCTACCTCTTTCTTACCCTTTTTGTCATAAACTTGTTGAGCTGAGCTTCCTTTCAGTCTATTAGAAGCAAGAATATTAGATTCCACCTCTCATGTTGACTCCTGCATATTAAGTAAAGTAACAGGTCTTCTTTTTCTCAAAAGTAGAGAAAACTCATGATCAAAATCATTAGCATAAGTGATTTTTGCAGAAGTTTCAGAAGGTTTAATCTCTGCTGGGATTCTACCATACATTTTATTGAACCTCTTAGAGAAATCAGCTATAGTTTCATCTTTCTTCCTTCTTAGAGATCCGAAATCTATAATGTAATATGTGTGATCCTTAGTATCACCCCATTGTCTCATGAAAAGATCCTGAAGCTCTTCTATTATAGTAATAGAGTTTGCTGGTAACTCTCTGAACCATCTTCTGACCTCTCCATCCAGACTCTGTACGAATATCCTCATCCACACATATTTTGCCTCGATATTCTGATTATTTGCATAGTTGAGAAATGCATCTCAATGCTCCTCAGTTGTGGTCTCACCTTGTCCATTAAACCTACGTAATTATTTTTGGTAATCTCCACTAGGGAGAGCATTTAAGGGTTGAGGTAAAACTAGAGGTGCATACCTAGCTGCCACCATTTGATCCATCATATCTAATGGTTGATTTTGGGCTGCTATCTTTAAGTTGACTGGTTTAGATGAAGGAAAAACTTGACTAGGACTTGGCTGAAAAGGATTCTTACCAACTTTGAGGTGAAATAAAGGGATTTTTCCAGGAGATAAAGTGTTTGCTTTCTTGAAAGATTGAGGATCAGTAAAAATCTGAAAATTGCTAACACAGATTGTAGGTTTCAACCAGGATGAATCTTGTTCCTCTTCCTTTGAAACAAAAAAGGTGACAATAAGTCTATTTGATCAGGGTTACATAAGGCTGGAGATGACTGAGACCTTTTGATTTTCCTAGCTGTTTTCAGAATTTGCTCTGAGTCTGAGACACCCAGTTCTAAAGGTGAACTAGGTCTACTTCTTGTTCCAACTCCTCTAGTATCCACTATGAAATCTTTGGTGAAATGTAGTCTTTTAAAATTTGTTGGTTTAATTCCACCTCTCAAAACCAGTTAAATGATGAATAACCTAGGAAAAGTATGCTTTCAGCTTCATCCCCAGCAACGACGCCAAAGATGTTAGTGCCAGAAATTGTAGTCAGACTACTAAAGAACAAGCCAACACAATCTCATAAAACAAAATACAAAATTAAGTAAAACGGGTTTCTTTTAGGGTTTTGGTTGTGCATTTTGTAAACAAGAGGGTAAAAACTTCACAAGGCTAAGGCAAACACTAAATCATGCAACAATGACATACTGAGATGTATCACATATGAAACATAAACCAGAAACAATAAGCACATCACTGAATTTCATCCACAAGTAACAAGCATTTCATGAATAATAACCTCAAACAAGAAATGAATATATCAACTGAGTGATTAAACCAATTAGAAATGAAACCAGTAGATAAGATAAACAGGGCTTATAGTTTGCATAAATACCATAATCAGTAATTCAAAGTACATAAGAGTTTCTGACACTTAGCTCTGTAAACAATATCTTGATAGCCTCCCCTTGTACAAAAATTTGAACCCCCAGTCTTTCTTCAGTGTTACTTTTATCTTAGTTATCCAAAAACAATTACATAACTAAAAAAACTACTTTTTAGGTCATACTACCGAATTACACAATAAAAATAGAGTCATGCATATTAAACTAACTTTTTCAAAGTCTAACTAATAACCACTATTTTAAAGCATTTTACAAATCCTTAGCAGCCTCTGCCAAAAGAGATATCCCTTCCAAAGCTTGAGTCTTCTTTCTTGTTTTTTGATGATCAACTTCCAGGTCTTCGACTCTTTTTGAAAGCTCTTGATTTTGCTATGTTAGGTCTTGAATAATTTGCTTCAATTCTGCATACAGACTTTGTATCTGTATTTTCCTTTTTAGAGCTTCCTTAGAAACTGCAATTAACTCTTGATAATGACTATTTACCTCCTCTAAATCCTCTCTCAATCTTCTATTAGCAGCTACTAACCCCTCATTTGTTTCATGCTGGTATTCTATCTGATATTTGTATTGTTTAATACTTCTTTGCAAATTCACATTCTCTGAATCAATGCACTTCCCTTATAAAAATGGATGCATTTCTTCTGGAATCCAAGGGATCTTCAACTTCTTAAAAATCTCTTCATCCTCCTCTAGCTGCTCTATCATAGCTACAGGAACCCCTGTAAATTCATTAACTTCCAAACTGCATTGGGTTGATGGCTTTGCAACTTTTTCTTTCTCTACACAAAAACTTGTTATGACTGAATGTAGCTTCTTTGAATCATTTTGATGATGGTCTAAGACTACTTTCTTTCGAACTTCCTCAAATATTTATGAAATTTTGGTTTCAGTGAAGGCTAACTTATCTTCTGAAATAATTTGTTTCTTACCCTTCATCTCCTTTACATTTAAATCTTCATTCTCTTCTAACTCTTATTGGGATGAAGAGTCTATCACTGTAATTTTCTTCTGATCTAATTTAGGGTTTAGCAATTTTTTCATATTCAATCTGAGTTATGCTTGGGTCTAGTTTTAGGCCTCCAACCTGCCCCAATCTCCCCTAACATGCTCAAAGTTTTTCCTTGATGTTTGATAGAGGCTAGCTGAACTACCTTTCTTTTTATCCCTCGTGACATTACCCCTTCTTCAGACTATTTCTGTAAATCTTGTTCAGTGTCAACCCTAGCTTAATTAAACAATAGATTTTCCTTATCCTCTGACTATTCTCCTAGAGGGACTTGTTCCTGTTCTGTCAAACTTTCATTTATTTCCTGGTTTACTTCTTCATGAAGGTTGTCTTCTACATGTTCCAAATCCTTCATTTTTGACTTTGATCTTTTATCTTCTTCAATATTAGTCTGTTGTTCATCTTCAACATTTTCCTCTCTTTGGGTCACAGACTTTCCTGGTACATTATCTTCTTCTATCTCGACTATGACCTTTTTCTTCAATTTCTTGACTAAATTATGTCCTTTATTCAGTTGCCATTTCTGAGCTTGGTCTTCTTTCTCTGATCGAAACCCAGACCATAATAGAAAATAATCCCATGTTTTTTCCTTCTTTTGAAGCACAGTACTTATGATTAACTTTATTAGACCATGATGAAATATAGACTGCTTAGTATGGTCTTGATGCTCTTTTACCCTGCTGGACATCTTTTGCAGACTTTTAAGGAAAAATAAACGAAGGTTCATCTTTGCTTCATAATTAAGATGCTGCAAAAACCTGAAATGATACTTAAATAGAAATGCATATCTTTCTTCACAAGCTACATAACTTTACATAATCTTTATTGGTTCTATCCACTCTGGTTTGAACTTCTAGATATGCACTCCTTTACCCCAGTCTGCAACAACATTTGGAAGCAAGTAATTCTATGAATCAAAGGTAAAAGGTACCTTCTTGAACCAATATTCACCTTCATCAAGGATCCGTGTAGCCTATGTTATTAGTTCTTTGGTCAACTCAATCTTTAGGGTGTCAAAGGTAACAATATCTTTATCTAATCCCTGAGCAAACTTATATGAAACCTCTGTGTGATGTCCATCAATCTTCTCCAAATATTTTAACCATCCTGCTTCTAAAAATAACCTTGCACAGTCAGGGAAAGCTTGAACCCAAGGCATATCTGAGGGTTCAGCTCTATTTGTTTTCCCACTCCTCTTCATTCTGGATAATTGAACTTAAAAATTGCTCCCTTCAGTTAAGAACTTAACTCTATTCAAATCTTGGCAATTTTAAGCAGCCAATCATATGTTGAGAAAACTAAAACCCTTGAGCTGAATTTTATGTATCAAACTGATAATTCTTTCAACTCTATTGACAGGGAAATTTCGACATTGAGCAAAAATTGAGTTTATATACTAGCATCCTTAGTTATACTTAGAACTAAACTTCTGTCAATGTGAACCCGAATACATGGAATATGATATTCATTCGCCTCATACCTGTCTGAATAATGGATTCAGTTGCTAGAAATATGCTTTCCTGTCGTCCCAGGTGTTCAATTTCATTCTTTAAGAATTTCTCTGACCGCCATGATAATGCTGAACAATTATCCTACAAAGCCCTAAATTACTGACCTTATTTAATCTTCAATCACAAACTGCCAGAAATTTGCCACGAATTCTATGGTCTTCATGCGTTTCAAGAGATGCATAGTTAGTGACGAACTTTCCTCATCGTGCATAATTATTAAGGTTCCAGTACTCTGTATCTCATAACTTTCAAACCACCGCAACTCGCCCAAATGATTCCTTGCTTGAACTCATAACACTTGTCACAATGATTACTCTGGCCAAAAACACGTATCAAACTCATTGGCAGGTGTGAAAGACCTCTCCTATAAGCGAATTTTGAAAATTTCGAACCAAAATCATGATTTTTCATATTGCACGATTTTCTTGTAGCACACGTGTTTAACTTTTCTGAGCTTGCGCTACAAGAATACCTGTTTTAATAATTTTCAAAACAACACTCACATCAAAGTGTTAAACTTTGGTTAAATGGATTTAAATAAAACCTTATGATATTTTTTAGAAACTTTAAGTTATATAAACATCCTACAAGCCCCTAAAAACTATAAATTTCGCTAAGTAAAACCAAAATTGGAAAAAAACCTAGGAAGTAAATTATAAATATAAGCATAAAATCAAAGAGAATTTAAAGGAACCTAAAGTTCAAACTCTAAAATGAACAAAAAACCATGTTTTAAAAAACAAGCAAATGCCTTAAAATGAGAAACAAAATAGGCTATAACAGGTGGCTTCCCAAATTTGAATTTGACTCTTATACTCTTCCCATCCCCATGCATTAACTTCCCCAACCAATTTCTAAATGACTGGGCACAAAAGACAAAATGGGTAGTTGACAGCTTTATGTGTTTTCCCTTTGACATTTGGATTTTCCCCATTGGCTCAAGGGTTTGAATGTTTTCCCTCCCTATTCCTTGTGAAATCATGCCTCCATCTCTTTCACGTTGCATTGCATAGCTAGTTATGGTATTTTTATTAATTTGCATTTTTACATGATGTCTCCAAATATATTGTGCTTGTTGATGTATTTGTAACTTCTAAATGTATTCACTTGTATATCTTATATTGTATTTCATTGTACCTTGATGTTCCTATCAGGAGAATCATTAATATAAAAAGTCATGTAAAGTCATTGAGGTTAACCCTCCATTGTAAGTCGGGGCAATAGTCCCCACAGTTGAGGGGTATTAGGGTTATTAGACTCTCCTAGAGAATTCAGCCTTTGTGAGTAATTGTCGAGTGGGAAACTAGTATAAATAGAGAGTGAGACTCTCTATTTGACACACACACACACTCAACTATAGCGCATGAGTGAGAGAAGAGGAGAACACACAAGTGAGAGAGAGAACATTTGTTAGAGATCATCTTTGTGTCTTAGAGTTTTACTTTTGCTTTTGGTGCTCATTCTATCTATGAGGAAGTTGCGGGGTTTTTTCCTTTATGGTTTCTCGGAGGAAAACTCTTTGTGTCTCTTGTCTCTTATGATTATTGTTGTGCATGTTATTCTCTCAGATAAGTTCCTAGATCATATTGATTAAATGATAAAAATCTAACATGGTATCAAAGATAACCTGAGAAGAAGACACTGTGCAGCTGCAAAATCTAGGGCTTCTTACTTTTTGGGTCTCCCTCCATAGATCATCAACAAAAGGGTGGCTAGGCTAACTCTCCATTGAAGGGCGCATCTTTCTATCGAAGTAGAATTTGATTCCGAGCATTTTCAGTCACTACTGCGGGAAATTAGGGATTTTCACAAAAGATGAATTTTTTAGTGAGCCCAGCATAGGATTTCTCTCCTCCTCAAAATCGAAATTTAAATACCAAGATCGAAATTTTTGGTTAGGTAAAACTCCAGGAAAGTCAACCCTAATTTGGCCCTAGACCATAAAACCCTAAAAGACTAAAACTAGTCATTTTGGTGCATTCATATATCTAGATATTGGAGAAGGATTAGGATCCAAAACTTTTACTGGACGAAGATAAATTCCTAATGTACCATGTGTAAAAGTTTCATCCTAATATTCTCTATATTCTGGGAGATATGATTCCTCCAAATCAGGGTTCTAGCCTCTCCCAGGATTCATCCCTAAACAAGATACCTAGGGAGAATTGCTATATCTCGAGCTACAAATGTCCAAATGAAATTTCACAAGATTTTCCAGATAGGGAACGAAATTTACTTTCTGTGGTAAAAGTTTCAGACCCCGAAGATGAAACAGTGACACATGGCAGTTTGTACAAGTTCGCTATGATGAACAGTCTTGAAATAAGTCACCTTGGGAAAATTCTCATCAGTCCCAATTGGCGAAACCAATTCTGCTCAAACCTATGGTGTTGGAAAGAGGACAGACGAGGCTACTTTAGTGTGAAGTTTAAAACACATATGAGTAGTAATTTCAGAGATACCGCAGAAACAATATTAGGCATTTATGTAGAAGAAATTGGAAAACTAGGGCTTCTTGTTCCAAGAGCTTCCCTCCGCTATTTTCAGAAAAGGAGTACATTGGACAGATCGACTTGAAGAGGACCATCTTTATATCCAATCAAAAGTTTGAGATTCCAAGTTTTGAAAATTAGGGTTTCTCTGACAAACCCTAGATCAGTTAGCTCTGGAACTAGGACGGACACCTCAAATCGGTAATATATAATCTTTTGTTATATACATTTGAGGTTTTCATTTCAAAATGACTAATAATACCTGCTTGATGACAAGCTTGGTGAAGCTGGAAAATTCCAAATATGGAAGTATAGGAACTCCGTGATCCTTGAATAAATTGACTTAGATCAGTATTTCAGTAAGGAAGTTCTAAGAGCCAGAGAGAGATGAGGCTAATGCTAGAGACAAGAGAATCAATGTAGATTCTATTAAATATCATCTCATCCCTCATCTGTCATCCTTAAAGACACCAAAAGGAAGTGTTCGTTGCTATGATGAAGCAATCAAAGAAGAACAAGATATTGTTATAACCACCTTGAATGGCCTCCCAGGATCATGGGACTCATTCATTCGAGGAATGTGTACCAGAAGGAAGTAATCACCTTCAGCAAACTCTGGGAAGAGTGCACATAAGAAGAAGCTTGACTCATAATAAGAGAAGAGAAGATGGGAGCAACTGAAGATCAAGCTCTCACGATTCAAAGAAGATCCCTCAAGTGATGAGGAGTATGAACAACTCAATTCTTGAAGAACCTCTTATCCATCTTAGCATTTGGATAAGGAATGATGTTGTTATGAATGAAGAAGATGATGAAGCTAAAGGCTCAAGAAGGAGTCTACCCACGAAACAAATAAATATAAGTATTCAATTGTCATTTTCATGATATCGTTTGGTTATGCATTTGTTTATATTCATTTTATGTGTTATGCATGATAAAATGTTTGCATTAATGATAGTATACTACTTATATGCATGTGATGGGTAAGTAGCCCATGGTGCTATACAACTCTCCATTTCTACTTATCTAGAATGAAACCTATTTGCTGACATTTGGGATCAGTGCACAATCTCAATGATGTCATGGTAGAGATGGAAGGCATCTAGAAAGTTTCCATGAGATATGGATGAATGTTGTATTGACTAAAATAGTTACAAGATTATATCTTTATGCATAAGAACTTGTCATTATGAATATGCTTTATGAAATGTTTCTAACCATACAACTAATGCATTTGTCTTGTAGGAAAGATCGCGTACAATCTCCTACAAGAAAAGAAGGATGAGACTTGTTCCGAAAAACAAGTGACGACAGTTCAAGAAGAATGATGTCTAGGATGCGATATCAAGACCTGAAGGGAAGTTTGTAGTATCTTCCATATGGATCTAGAAGATCCAGCATGTAGTAGACGACAACATTGTGGGATACAAGGCAAGATTCGTAGCACGAGGCTTCCCACCGAAAGAAGGTATATACTACGAAGAGATATTTGTAGCCAATGGAAGTCGAGACACATGACAATAAAACTCATGTGTGCAAATTAAAGAAGGCCTTGTACGAGCTCAGAAGGAACCCATGGGATAACACATAAATGAGGAGCTTGAAGATCACCTAGAATAATGAAGATCTTAACCTTTGCTACAAGGTTGGAGATGAAATCCTATAGAGAATGACAAGCTCATAGATGGGTGCGAGAAGAACTTTTGAAAATGTTCAAGATAGAGGATCTTGGTATCCAGTGATCCTAGATGGATACATAGAATATTAGTAGCAGATGAAGCTACTTATCACTCCAGTACATAATGTTTCAATACATAGAGTACGAAAGGAAGAGAGAGAATGATGCTCCGCTTCAGAGGGAGTGACTGTAGAAGATCCTGAGGTTCAACATGGTATGACAGGGTGGACAACTTACTAATGACTCTAGGCTTTACTAAGAGTAAAGCGAATTCCAACCTTTACTTCAAGGTTGAAGGTGGAAGACCAGTGATGCTCCTGTTATATGTCGATGACTTGTTCCTGACAGAAAAAGTGGAACTCATTAAAGTTGCAAGAAGGAGACTTGTTGTTGAGTTCGAGATAAAGGACTTGGGTATGGTACTTTCTAGACATGGAAGTCTGGCAGAGTGTGAATGGAATATCCCTTGGACAAGGGAAGTATGCAGTGGATATCCTAAAGAGCTTCGAGATGATGGACTACAAGGACATGGCCACACCTATGGCATCGAACTTGAAGCTATTGAGTGATGCTTCATCAAAGTCGGTTGATGCCATAATGTATCGTTAGATGATTGGGTCATTGATGTATGTGACAAATACAAGACCAGATATTTGCTTTGTTGTGAACACATTGAGCTAGTTCCTGACAGATCCGAAACATGTTCACTTGATTGCTGCAAAGCATATTTTGAGGTTCCTGAAGGGTACAGATGGGCTCAAGTATGAAGCAAATCAGAAGATTAACCTGGAGGGTTATGTGGATTCGGATTGGGCAGGTAGTGCCATTGATAGGAAGAGCACTTTGGGATGTTGCTTCAATATGGGATCAGGTGTGATCTCTTGGTTTAGCATGAAGGAGTCTTGCATGGCGTTGAGTACAACCGAGGCAAAATATGTTGCCACTTGATCGACTACTTGGGAGAGAGGAGCAGTGAAGCTCTAGTTTGTGATCTAGATCGAGATCTCTCGAAAGAGGGAGTTCTAGCATAGCCGGTGAGACAGGTTGTCTGAGCATAAAATCCTGGCGAGAGCTCATAGGTTTCTCAGACGTAAATGGTCATGTAGGTTGTCCTCGGATGTAATCAGTCTTGGCGAAGTTCGGAGGTTATCCTTGGACGTAATCAACCCTAGTGTAATTCTATGCTAGAAATGGCCAAAGTGAAGTTTGAGTAATTCAGGGAGAAGTTTGGTGTTCTCCAGATCGAGGTTCCTTCCAAGGAGAAGTGATGAGTCCGAGAGCCTTTTTGACATGGTGGTAGGATTGGTTCCTCCCATGGTCAGATGTAAGTGCTGTGCCCTTCTGACATGGTGGTAGGATTGGTTCCTCCCATGGTCAGATGTAAGTGCTGTGCCCTTCTGACATGGTGGTAGGATTGGTTCCTCCCATGATCAGATGTAAGTGTTGTGCCCTTCTGACATGGTGGGAGGATTGGTTCCTCCCATGGTTATATGTAAGTGATGTGCCCTTATGACATGGTGGTAGGATTGGTTCTTCCCATGGTCAGATGTAAGTGTTCTGCCCTTCTGACATGGTGGTAGGATTGGTTCTTCCCATGGTTAGATGCAAGTGCTGTGCCCTTCTGACATGGTGGTAGGACTGGTTACTCCCATGGTCGGATATAAGTGTTGAGAACTACAACCAGC
This sequence comes from Pseudotsuga menziesii, assembly GCA_001517045.1. NCBI lineage: Eukaryota > Viridiplantae > Streptophyta > Pinopsida > Pinales > Pinaceae > Pseudotsuga > Pseudotsuga menziesii. The sequence continues at coordinate 820,564 of LPNX010717812.1, forward strand.
ATGAAAAAGGGCTGTCTCTATAGAGGAAGTCCTTGCAGAGGGCAAGGCCTACAACCAGCATGAAAAAGGGCTAGCTCTGTAGAATTACAACCAGCATGAAAAAGGGTTGGCTCTGTAGAGGAAGTCCTTGCAAAGGGCAAGGCCTACAACCATCATGAAAAAGGGCTGGCTCTGTAGAACTACAACCAACATGAAAAAGGGCTGGTTCTGTAGAGGAATACCTTGCAAAGGGCAAGGCCTACAATTAGCATGAAAAAGGGTTGGCTCTGTAGAACTACAACCAGCATGAAAAATGACTGGCTCTGTAGGTGGAGAAGTACATTCAGTATGAAAAAGGGTTGGCACTGTAGATTTACATCCAGCATGAAAAATGGTTGGCTTTGTCGATGAAGACCTACATGGAGGCTATGCCTACAACTAACATGAAAAAGGGCTGGCTCTGTAGAACTTCCTATTGTGAGTAGAATTGAGAGATAACACCATTTTCTCAAGATAGCAGGAGTAGTGATGATGATGATGACCCAGTGATGATCCAGCTTTGATGATGATCCAACTTTGATGATGATCCAGTGACGAAGACTTGTGCTGATGAATTGTGTCAAGAGAATACCTTCCTAGTTAAGAGGGAGTGTTGATGTATTTGTAACTTCAGAATGAATTCACTTGTATATCTTATATTATATTTCATTATACCCCGATGTTCCTATCGGGAGAATCATTAATATAATAAAGGCATGTAAAGTCATTGAGGTTAACCCTCCATTGTCAGTCGGGGCAATAATCCACACAGTTGAGGGGTATTAGGGTTATTAGACTCTCCTAGAGAAGTCGGGCCCGGTGATTAATTGTCAAGTGGGAAACTAGTATAAATAGAGAGTGAGAGTCTCTATTTGACACACACACACTCACTCAACTATAGCGCATGAGTGAGAGGAGAGGAGCTCGCACAAGTGAGAGAGAGAACAATTGTCGGAGAACATCTTTGTGTCTTTGGGTTTTACTTTTGCTATTGGTCCTCATTCTATCTCTGAGGAAGTTGCGGGGTTTTCTCCTTTATGGTTTCCCTAAGGAAAACTCTTTGTGTCTCTTGTCTCTTGTGATTATTGTTGTGCATGTTATTCTCTCAGATAAGATCTTAGATCATGTTTATTAAATGATAAAAATCTAACAGTGCCTGGCTAGCACATAAACCATCGGCATCGATTTTTAATCGCCGATTCATAAACGTTAAATCAATGGTGGGGCCTTTGCCTTGAGCTCCACACCATGATTAAATATTGATATTTACATCATATATAATTTAATGCAATATGGTCAAAACCAAGGTGTTACAAAAGTAAAAGGAGGCCAAATTCCATATCAACCAAGGCCCAACGATGTGAAATAGATCTTGAAACTTCCACGCTTTTGCGGCCCAATGATCCCCTAAAAATGATTTTTAACGAAAAACCTTCAAAAACCCTAAAAGGTCATATGTAAAAATATTGGAAAGGATGTTTTCATATAAAAATTCAACAAGCCTCCGATCACCATCATCTTGAAGTGAAATGTGCCCATTCCTCTTGTTAGAACATGTCACTATGTTTGTAGCCTCCATTGCCACTGAACCTCTTGGTAAGCTCGGTTGACACATTCCCTGAAACATAAAAACATCAATAAACTGGAAAGGGATCAGAATTGGAAAAATGAAATGCTCGTTTCAAACAATACTTATAAATCGCGATGTTTGGCATAGTGGTAATGGGGCAACGGAGGCAAAGGAAGTCAAGTTAAAAAAAGACAAAGAGGGCCAAATGAATCCATAGACGAAAATCCAGATAGGCTAAGATTAGAAAAACGAACCTTAGAAAACTTTGACAGCATGCTACCTTGATAAATTAAATTTTATTTAAAAAACCTAAAATATGTGACGATTTTTTACTCAATAGAGAGACGACGAAATTGAAAATAGTATCCTAAAAACTGTAGAAAAAACACCTTCAACATAAATACATTACAATTTATATCACATTATAAATTACATCTATAAACCTATCATAATATATTATGATCTCCATACCATTGTAAATTACATCTTATCTTACAATATTCCATAATAGGCCTACAAAAAGAGCGAGTATATGTCAAAGTAATTAACTTTCTTCTTAAAAACTTGATAAACTAGCATAGATCCAAATCCTAGGCTCTATCAAGCGCTGAGAGGGATCAAATATCTCGAGGTGCAAACATCTTATTAAGTATTGTGCTCAAGGAGTTATTGATTTGTTTCAAACCAAAAGACACATTTGCAACAACCTCCTAAACCATGTACAATAAAACTATGGGTTGTTTAGGAGGCCTTGCACATGGTTTTAAAACCATTTGCAAGACCCTCCTAAACCATGTACAATAAAACCATGGATTGTTTAGGAGGCCTTGCACATGGTTTTAAAACCATGTGCACGACCAACATTTTTTTTGTGGATAATTCAATTTTTTTTTTTTTATTATTTTGTTAAGTAGGAACATTACAACATCTCCCCCATATTGTGTTGTTTTTTTTACGGACATTTTTTTTAGCCGATAATTATTTTTTTAAATTTTTTTTATTGTTTTGTTAGGTAGGAACATTACAACATCTCCCCCCATATTAGGTTGTTTTTGTGGCCAACATTTATTTTGGAGGATAATTAAAATTTTTATTTTTTATGGCCGACATTTATAAGAGTAACGCTATAACGTTACAAACGTTACATGTAACGTTACAAGATCTTCCCCATACTGGGCTGTAGAGCGCCTCTCGGTGCAATAAATATCCAAGGCTTCCTCCAAAGAGGTACATTAATTTTACCTTTGAGCTTGTGCCAAGTAAAGCACTAGTGTCCAAGACACCCTACAGAGTGAGTACGTCAGACTTGCTAGAGCTGATGATGCAGTTGCAAGAGTAGTGCAAAAATGAGTATGCCAGGCCAAGTGTGTCCCAGTGGGGAGCATCAGTTTGGTTTGAGAAAGAGAAAAATGGTACATGCAAGTTGTGTATTGATCACAGATAGTTGAACAAAGTCATGAAAAAGGGCTGGCTCTGTAGAACCAGCATGAAAAATGGCTGTCTCTGTAGAGCTTCCTATTATGAGTAGAATTGAGAGATAGCACCATTTTCTCAAGATAGCGGGAGCAGTGATGATGATGATGATCCAACTTTGATGATGATCCTTTGATGATGATCGAGCTTTGATGATGATCCAACTTTGATGATGATCCAGTGACGAAGACTTGTGCTGATGAATTGTATCAAGAGAATACCTTCCTAGTTAAGAGGGAGTGTTGATGTATTTGTAACTTCAGAATGCATTCACTTGTATATCTTATATTGTATTTCATTGTACCCCGATGTTCTTATTGGGAGAATCATTAATATAATAAAGTCATGTAAAGTCATTGAGGTTAACCCTCCGTTGTAAGTCGAGGCAATAGTCCCCATAGTTGAGGGGTATCAGGGTTATTAGACTCTCCTAGAGAAGTCGGCAGTGGTGAGTAATTGTCAAGTGGGAAACTAGTATAAATAGAGAGTGAGAGTCTCTATTTGACACACACACTCATTCAACTATAGCGCATGAGTGAGAGGAGAGGAGCTCGCACAAGTGAGAGAGAGAACAACTGTCAGAGATCATCTCTGTGTCTTTGGGTTTTACTTTTGCTATTGGTGCTCATTCTATCTCTGAGGAAGTTGCGGGGTTTTCTCCTTTATGGTTTCCCCGAGGAAAACTCTTTGTGTCTCTTGTCTCTTGTGATTATTGCTGTGCATGTTATTCTCTCAGATAAGATCCTAGATCATATTGATTAAATGATAAAAATATAACAGTGCCTGGATAGCACATAAACCATCGGCATCGATTTTTAATCACCGATACATAAACATTAAATCAATGGCGGGGCCTTTGCCTTGAGCTCCGCACCATGATTAAATACTGATATTTACATCATGTATAATTTAATGCAATAGGGTCAAAACCGGGGTGTTACAAAAGTATAAGGAGGCCAAATTCCATATCAACCAAGGCCCAATGATGTGAAATGGATCTTGAAACTTCCACGCTTTTGCGACCCAATGATCCCCCCAAAATGATTTTTAACGAAAAACTTCAAAAACCCTAAAAGGCTATATGTAAAAATATTGGAAAGGATGTTTTCATATAAAAATTCAACAATCCTCCGACCACCATCATCTTGAAGTGAAATGTGCCCATTCCTCTTGTCAGAACATGTCGCTGTGTTTGTAGCCTCCATTGCCATTGAACCTCTTGGTAAGCCCAGTTGACACAATTCCCTGAAACACAACAACATCAATAAACTGGAAAGGGATCAGAATTGGAAAAATGAAATGCTCATTTCAAACAATACCTATAAATCGCGATGTTCGGCATAGTGGTAATGGGGCAACAGAGGCAGAGGAAGTCAAGTTAAAAAAAGACAAAGAGGGCCAAATGAATCCACAGACGAAAATCCGGATAGGCTAAGATTCGAAAAACGAACCTTAGAAAACTTTGACAGCATGCTACCTTGATAAATTAAATTTTATTTAAAAAACCTAAAATATGTGACGATTTTTTACTCGATAGAGAGACGACGAAATTGAAAATAGTATCCTTAAAACTGTAGAAAAAACACCTTCAACATAAATACATTACAATTTATATCACATTATAAATTACATCTATAAACCTATCATAAAATATTATGATCTCCATACCATTGTAAATTACATCTTATCTTACAATATTCTATAATTGCGCCGAGATGCACTCTAAAGCCCAATATGGGGGAGATCTTGTAACGTTACATAACGTTATGTAACATTATTTTTATTAATAAAAAATAAAAAATTAATTATAGGCCAAAATAAATGTCGACCAGAACAACAACCTAATATGGCGGAGATGTTGTAATCTTCCTACCTAACAAAACACTAAAAAATAAAAATTTAATTATCCGTTAAAAATATTGTGGGTGCAAAAAAATGTTGGCCTTGCACATGGTTTTAAAACCATGCACACAACCCATGGTTTTATTGTATATGGTTTAGGAGAGCTTTGCACATGGTTTTAAAACCATTTGCAAGGCCCTCCTAAACCATGTAAACCATGTGCAAGGCCTCCTAAACAACCCATGGTTTAGGAGGGCTTGCATATGGTTTTAAAACCATGTATGGTGAAATCTTGTAATATTCGTTTCTAACAAAATAAAAAATAATATTAAATATTATATTTTGGCCATAAATAATATTAATATTAATAATAAAAATATTATATGTGGATCTTAAATAAAAATATGTTTTTTTTGGTTTGAATAAAATTAATGGCTATATATAGGACACACCAAAGTTGATAGTTCATTGAGTGCAATACCTAAGAAAAGGTTTGCAACTCTAGAGATTTGATCCCTCTCTGTGCTTAATAGAGCTTAGGATTTGGATCTACGCTGATAGACCTAAAAAAGAGCGAGTATATGTCAAAGTGATTAACTTTCTTCTTAAAAATAAACAATCCAAAGATTTTCATAAGCTAACCATGAGTTATCAAATTCATTTCTTTCTGTTTTTTAATATAAATTTCATTGACTCTACTTCCAATCTCCTTTTTCACTACTTAACTAATATTAAATTATATAAAATAAATATATTTTGAGTCGCCATTTGAAGACGTCCCGACTACCAAGAATCCTTCATTTTTCACGGATAATGTGGAACATGTCTTTCGTTACACACGCAAAGCTTTACGTGCGTTACTTTCAATGACATAATTTATAGACATTTTTCCAAATGAATTTGTTGATTTTCTTGGAAGCATGTATCTCGAGACACGACCAAGCGACTTCACATAAATGCAGAATCCACGGTCCATAAACTCTGCTGTGGCACGTGCATTCATTTGATAATTGGGTTATTGCTATCAGTAGGCATGTTTTCATCAGTGTCAACCGGCCAATTGGTTTTGGGCAAATTATTTCAGTACTGAATTTGAGTTCTTTCTTCAGATTCTGAACTTCAATGCATAGGTCCGTCGATATAAATAAACGTATTTTTGTCCACGCAAAAATGGTTGAAGAATTCTTTCAGCGATGATTTCTGTCATTGTGAGCACTATTTTTGGTATTCATTCACAAAGGTTTAACTAGAATGTGAGCTATTTTGGTTGTCACTGTGATATTCCCCAAAGTATTTTTGGTATTCATTCACAAAGGTTTAACTAGAATGTTAGCTATTTTGGTTGGTGGGTGCTGACAATATATGCTCTAGGATTTTTTGAAGTCTAATGAGGCTCTGTGGTGGCCTTCCTGGATTCAATTTATCATGCCCACATCGTCATTTTGGGTAATTCATAGATTTGAGGAATTCGCAAGAACCTATTTTGAGTTTTCATCGGGTAATGGATTCACTACCAGATCTACATGAGCATTTTGAGTATCCAGATGCAATGAGGGATGAAACAGTGCTGGATAACTATCATGGGGTACTCGTACCAGATCCTTACCGCTGGTAAGTTCCAAGAATTGTATTCATTTGTAAAGTTTCTGATTACTGGTTGGAGAAGTCAGGTCGTTTTAAATTGAAGGGGTTATCTTGGGCTTGCACTAGTTCTTTGCTAAATTCTTCTGTTGGCTTTCCAAAATTTAGATTATAATTTATAGCACATTATCGAAATTACTTATAATTGAATCGAAAGTTTAACCACATCGGCCTAAATCCTCTTTACTTCTTTTATGTGTGTTGGCGTCTACCATCTTTGTTTTTTCAAGAAAATTATTATCCATCAATATATTGTTTACATTCAGGATAATTTGAGAGATTTAGAGAGTGGACTTGCAACTAATTAGAAAGAAAGACCAACTTCCCAGGATGCCCCTTACATTGGGTGCTTACATCTTAAATACATGGCTAGTCCAATGATCTGTGTGGTTGCCCGGGACCCCCTCTGTCTGGCCGTCGATGGTGTTCTCCCACAGTTTGACATCAAATGCTGGCTGCTGCTCTGCAGTGCACTAAAGCAATTAAGCCTTCTATCGTATTTTCTTTGGCCTATGTCTCCTTGAGATACTTGAATCACTTGGATATCTGACCTTTATTGACCTTTTCCTTATGAATCCTCTCAGTTGCCAGATATGCATCTAGCCAGACCGGTATTAAGATTGGTTTGCCCACGAGATCGACAATTCAGAAAATCTTGGGAATAGGTTGGTAGTTCTTGTTCTAAACATCCATGATCAAAATTTGTGTAGTCTTCTATAGAGTTTCATTGTCTGTTCTTTCCTTAAGTTTTTTGAACTGCTGTATATGGCTACCACATGTTCTGATTCTTTCTTAAAAAGTAACCCTGAAAGCGGCTAGCCCACAGTAGTTTGTTGCATTGCTCTCTGTGAGGTATGCTGCTGCAGAACTTTTAAGGTTTTGGACTCTTTCCTGCATATATTTTCTGTTCTTATATTTATATGTATTGGCAAGGACAATGTGGGTTTAATTAGTGGCAAGGTACAACCTATCTGTTGAAACAACAAGGGTCCTAGTTCTATGCTATTAAACTCCAGATATACATTTTTGTGGAACTGGGCCTTATCTGTATAATGCTGAGGCTTGAAAGTGAATAATTTCTACATCAACTCTTTTATAGAAGCTATGGAAAAAAGAGGAGCTTCAAGCACTTAAGGGATAGAGGGGTGGCTAAATTGTCTGGGACGCAGATTAAACAATCAGCTTTCTTCCTGGTCTGATGTACCATTTCATGATTTATTTCTCAATCAAACAGGCTTGAAGATTCCCATGCAAAAGAAGTGAAGTATTTTGTTGCGAAGCAAGCAGGGTTAACTGAGTCCTTGCTTCAGACATGTGAAACAAGAGAGAAACTGAGAGAATGCATCAGCAAACTTAGTGACCGCCCTAGATACGGTCGTCCCTTTAGACGAGGAGACAAGTATTTCTTCTTTTACAATACCGGGCTTCAAGCCCAGAATGTTCTCTATGTCCAGGTATGCTCCAAAATCATTAGACAAATATTAACTAGGCACAGATCAGATGACATATTTTCAAACTTGGAAATTGATCATCTCATCTTGATTTACACAAGGAAGGAGTTCAATCCCTTTGCTACCATACTTGCAGTTTTGCTCACTTTTGTGTAGTTAATTCAGGATGGGTTGGATGGAGAAGCAGAGGTTTTACTTGATCCCAACAACCTTGGGGAAGATGGAACTACCGCTTTGAGTAATTTTGCTGTCAGTGAAAATGCAGAATTCCTAGCTGTTGGCCTAAGCTCTAGGGGTAGTGACTGGGTGAATATAAAGATCATCCGCGTGTCAGACAAAGGCATGGAACATGATTCTCTTTCATGGGTAAATTTATTGTCTTCTTATTTGGTACTTTAAGTTCATCAAGTTGCTGTTGAAATGCAATGCTAATACCGTGTAGTTTGCAACTGACGACAGGTGAAGTTTACATCCATAGCATGGACTCAAGATAGTAATGGGTTCTTTTATAGTCGTTATCCTCCACCAACGTAAGTTGCATTTTCTTTGACTGCTTCTATATTTTATTGTTGTTCAATCTTCCTATAGATGTTTCGGCAAAAGTTTCTCACCTTTTGATGGTTGTTTGGTGGTATTGGCAGAAAAGGAAAGGAAGTGAATGAAGGAACAGAAACAAATATCAATCTTCATCATCAAGTTTATTACCATTTCATGGGCACCAATCAGTCAGAAGATATTCTCTGTTGGAAAGATCCTAAAAATCCTAAACGTTTGTTTTGGACTGCAGTAACAGAGGATGGAAAGGTTTTTGAATCAAGCTTTCATTTCTTTGGCATGCAAGAAAGCAGTTAACCTTGCATTTAATAAGATTTCTTGGCTTTTGATACTTCTTGTTTCCTTTAAAAATCTTTTGAAGGACCATATGAGTAGGAATCACCCTCTCTCGGGGTCAACTGAGGTTGAACCTGAAAGGAATCTGAGATCAACTTGGTCTATGATTGGAGGAGTTGTTTTGTTTATAGAGGCATTGCGTATGGCTTTTTTGCTGGAACACAAGGAGATAAAGTGGTAGATACTAGCAATTATTGGATAAGTGCCATGTTTGATCCTCATCCAACTTGTCCCCTTGTGGATCTGTAATTGTTTTAGTCCCAAAGAAGGATGGCACATGGAGAATGTGCATGGACTATTGATCCTTGAATAAAATCACTATTAGGAACCAATATCCATTATTGTGCATCAAGATCTATTAGCTCAGCTTTGGGGAGCTAAATACTCCAGTAAGATCATCTTGATGTCTGAGTCCTGATTATCATCAAATATGTATCAAGCCAGAGGATGCATAGAAGTTAACCTTTAAAATGCAACAAGGATTTCTTGAATGGTTGGTGATGTCATTTGGTTTGCTAATACCCCTGTGACATTCAAGAGTTGTTAAACCCATACCTTGAATTATTTGTGATCATGCATATGGATGACATACCTCATTTTCAACATGACCCGAGAGGACTACTTGCAGCATTTGAACCAAATATTTTCAGCAATGTGCAAAGAGAAGCAATTAGTGAACATGAAGAAACATACATGCTATCACAATTCTTGTAGTTGCCCATTGAGATGATCCTATCCAGGATGGTAGAGGGGAAGGCAACCAAAGTTGTGACCTACAAGAGCCAAGACCTCTGAAATAAATCAGTTGTCACACATGTCAAGGCTACCCTGCACTTTAGGCAAAGCTAATGGCTTAACCAAGGGGGTGTCCCTAGTCAACCAATCAGGTTAACTAGTAATCAAGATGACATTATAAGTGGTAAGTTTAGTGGATTGGTGAAGGTATCTTGTTGAAAACTCTTAGATCTAGTGTTTAATTACGGTTTGGATCAAGATCTAGGATTCAAATCGTGCCTATGTCCTAGCCTTGTTTCACTCACCTCACCCATCATAGCTATTTGGTTAAGTTTGTAAGTGAACATGTATAAAGGGCTTCATGAAGGTATCTGTTATCCCTAAAGTTGGACCTAGACTACAGGGGATCCAAGCTTAAGGAGATCTTAAGTCTGATAAAGACTAAATCAAAATAAAATCAAATCACAATACAGACTAAAACAAAACATAAGGCTAAGATACTTTACAGTAGTACAAAGTACTAGGTTAGTTTCATATGGTTACACAGTTTTCATAGGTTAAACATGACTCACTTCACACTGAACAAATCCGGTATAGACAGCTGAGTATATACAGATGTGTATAGATAATCAGAGTGTTTAATACAAGTATTCACAGAGAAATTAAAGTGTATAACAGGCTGGTAAAGCAGTGATGGCAGCAAANCGGAGTATATACAGATGTGTATAGATAATCAGAGTGTTTAATACAAGTATTCACAGAGAAATTAAAGTGTATAACAGGCTGGTAAAGCAGTGATGGCAGCAAAGAAAATCCCAAAATTCAAATAACATAACATTCAAAACAGCAATTCATACAAAGGATTCTATGATCATGAAATATAAAGTGTAACTGCTATTGTTTATCAAATAAAAGATAACTGTTATCTTCAATGAGAATTACAACATGGATTATTAATGACCACAGAAGCAAAAGAATCATCAAAGACAACAATTCATAAAATACAATGGCAAAACATCATTATATTACTTTCATAAATAGAACCTGTGAAGCTGTAAAGAGCATATGCTAAGTGAAATCTGGTTCAGTACACATCCAGCATAGTCCCAAAACTACCAAGCAACCAACTTCTGCAGTCCCCTGCGCTCTCCTCAAAGGAAGAGCTCTGCCCAGTCGAGACCTCCCCCTTTTCTATAGATTTTCTATCTGCCTTTATACAAAAATATATCTTATCTAACAGTAACTATCAATCCTAAAAAGATGGATCGATCCCTACAAAAGTGGGATATCAAATCNAGCATTGTCCCAAAACTACCAAGCAACCAACTTCTGCAGTCCCCTGCGCTCTCCTCAAAGGAAGAGCTCTGCCCAGTCGAGACCTCCCCCTTTTCTACAGATTTTCTATCGGCCTTTATACAAAAATATATCTTATCTAACAGTAACTATCAATCCTAAAAAGATGGATCGATCCCTACAAAAGTGGGATATCAAATCCCCCTCAAAAATGATTAATACACATGTCCAACAGCTGTCTCTTTATGACAAAATAAAACAAAACAACATTAAATGCTACAAACTTCTAGATGCTTCTGCCAAGGTGGCTAAATCATTCAGAACTTGAGAGCGCCTTTTTAGTCTGGCAAACTCCTTATCTTTATCATTTTCTTTAACCTGAGCCTTTATTTGATCCAGCTTCTGTAGATCTAATGGCTTCTCTTCCTCGGAGCTTTCGTGCTTCTTCGATGATGACCATGGCCAGGGCAGCGATTCATCAGTCCTCTGCTCTTTTCCATGTTCTTGGCCCATGGAAACTATTGCCCCTCTCTCTTGCCTGCTCAGAACCTTTTCAACCTCTTGGCTGTCAATACCAAATGCTGCAGCAAGAGTTTCTCGTCTGAAACCAGAGAACACAGTCGGTGGGTTTTGCCCACCTGCAACATAAAACGACTCATGATGTCGCTGGGAATGAACGCGATTTTCATTGTGTAAAAGATTAATGATGTGCAATCGCTGTTTTTATTTTTATTTTTATTTTTTATTGTTAATCACGTAGAACAATGAGCCCTTGGGAACGTAATAAATCTGCCCGGCTTCTAAATCTTGCTCGACCAATTTCTGGATGTGTACCCAACTAATTCTTCCTTTCCCTTTATAAGCATACATGTACAGATTTGCAGTTATGTATTGAGGAACCAAGAGGGAATTGGGATCCATCTCAATTCATTCTCCATGTTCTCGTTCTTTTGCCTTCTCAAAAAACCAGTTATTGCAATACATGATAATCAAGACACCATTCTCAAATTATAATTCAATGATTTCCCTTGTTAGCCGTGGTTGCTAACCTCGTATACATTCTGGCCATTGACTGATACCCTCGATCATCACCAGATCGCAGAAGGTTGCCGCAGTCACAATTTAAGGGGCTATCTGGTTCTGGATGTGCCATTAAAGCAAGTATTGCATGACAGACAGATTGCAGAGTCCATGCTGGGCTCCAGGTAGTTTTCAAGATATCAAGACATATTTCTCCTGTCTTGAAATGGACATTCGGATGAAATATTTTTGTCACAAACCGGACTTCAGGTGGGACTAGTGGGTACTGCTCCTTCACAGTTATGGCTAGCTGAAATACACCCTCTTGATAAGGTGTTTCTGAGGGACCCTTAATGAAAGCTGTCCATTTGAATATATTTGTGGCATCACAGGAAAGCTTGATATCGGAATCCCCAAGACAACTCCTGCAAAAACAATCAAGATCTGCAAACATCGCCTCTGTACCTGTAATAGATAGGAGTATCCCACCAAGAGAAATCCAACCATCTTTACCAGTGTCCCTAAAAAATTTGATCGCATAATAAGGAGAGAGGGTACTGCAAACATCGCCTCTGTACATGTAATAGATAGGAGTATCCCACCAAGAGAAATCCAACCATCTTTACCAGTGTCCCTAAAAAATTTGATCGCATAATAAGGAGAGAGGGTATGCCCCAGCAAGTGAATCAACTACACATTGAAGAACAATGGCACCAGGTGGGTATATTTCAACAACCTTGGCAATAATAGTTTTGAAACACCAAGTCATTAATATAACAGAAGGCCGCCAAACCAATTTATTGCAATGTCACAACTTTGATTGTTCAGTCTGTGAGCAGCATCTATAGTGCCACCGGCATAAATCTAACAAAACTCAAAGAAGTTCTTAAATACAGGACAATCTTCTTCCATCTTATTAGCTCCTTGGTGAACATGTGCTGGGTATCAGGTGTTATTCAATGCAAGAACTCCCTATAGTATGCTGAATGAAACTGAGCAAGTTCCACTGGGTATGCTGCCAGTTTAGAAGGACGCTGCTAGTTTGTGAAAGTTCACCCTGTAACACATACTCTTTTGCAGATTCATGGGTATTTAGTTAATGAATGAAAATTTTAATGATTTGAGGTAACCAAAGGACTCATAAGGGCAAGCAATCAATAAAAAATTGAAATTAAAACAACAAAAACCAATCCTAATTAAAAATTTTAAAAAATAAGCAGGAGGAACAACCCTAGAGATAACAGTATCATTTATTTACTCTTAACACAAGTATTATTCTATTTGGTTTTATTGATTAATCACCATTATCATGTTACTTTTATTTTAGTTTCCTAATAATATGAATAAGAGATTTATCTTTTACCCCTTATGCATATTGGATTGATCAGATTGCAGTTCAGTCATCAGATTATTTATTTTGACTTGGTCAAACCTAGTTTAACTTGGTCACACCTAGTTTAACTTGGTCAACATAGGTCCTGGGATGGATATGGTTACAGTTATTCTTTTGTCATGTTTCGATGCATTTGGAGGCCATTTAGGCCATTCCAGAGCTCTAGAAATGCAAAAATTGGTTCAATACAGTCACTGGGTGAATTTTTAATGAAATGAACAAGTTTTTGTCAAATTTTGAAAATATTGTTTGAGGGCCTTCCACCAAAATCGTTTTTGGGGTATGAGTAACTGTTCAATTTTACCTAGGAATTGTTCCCTTAAGTGACTTTTGCCTAAGTCACTAGGAAAAGGGTTTTTTAAGTCACTTGGACTTTATATTAATGACTTGAGATGAGCATTAATTGCACTTTAGGGAAAAAGTGCACTTTAAGTGACATATTTAAAAAGTGAGTGAAATTAATTATTTTGTGGAGAAAAGTGATTTTAATCACAACCATTCATCTAGACTAATCTGAGCCCTAGGATTAGATGAATTTTCATTCACCCAACGGAAAGTTTCCAAGTGAGGAGGCACTTTTGCATTTGAGAGAGAAGGGAGAGCCATTTTCTGAGAAAGAGGAGAAAATACCAGCAGCAGCAATTTTTTCCCTTAGCACGCATTTCAAGGAAAGGACAACAGCAAGAGAGGGCACCAAAATTGAGGAAAGGACAACAACATTTATTGCTGGTCCATATAGTACGGTTTCAGTACATTAGGCACGATTTTCGAGAAAAAAATTGGGCACAGATTTTGAGGTCCGTACAGTCTGTTAGTATAGTTAGTACAGTCCGTACAACGACACACAAATCGAGGCAGAAAACAAAAAAATTCTGAGTTTGATTTTTCCTGTTTGGCACGGAAAACGAGGCAGGAATTTTTTCCTCCGGTTGAGATAAGTTGGTCTGAAAAATTTTCTGAGTATTGCTGTAATTTATTTTCCTGAAAATAAAAATTTCTCTCTCACAGGTTTTCCTGGGTCATTTGACCAAAAATATTGTGTTTGAAATTTCATGGTTGAATGTGTTTATTTGTTGTTAGTGAAAAAGTTGTAGAAACTTTTCTTGTGTTTCAGTCCTATGTTGTTTACGAAAAAAATCTAATTTGCAGTAGTAAAACAAATTGGGTTGGGCATTAAACAATGTGTTAAAATGGAGTTGGAAACCGGGTTGGGAAAGTGCTGAAAAATCTACATGGTATCAAAGCTTTGTTGAAGAAGAGGGCAGATTTATACACAGTGAAAAATCTCAGACTTCAGTGATTTCTTTTGACAGTGGGAAACACCTTGTTGAAACTTGAACTTTGCAGAGATAATGGCTACTGGACTTAGGATGGAGGATAGGCTTGATGGAGCTGAGAATTTTGTCCCATGGAAAGCTAGGATAGTGCTGATGTTGAAGGAGAATGAGTTGTGGGATGAGGTGGTTCATAACACTACAACAGTTCCTCTTTTTGTTCCCCCTACCACCGATGCAGCAGCACTTACCGCCTTCAACAAGGACATAAAAGCTAGAAGAATAATCCTAGATGCAGTTAAAGACCATGTGATTCCTCACATCTCGAGTAAAACCCGTGCATTTCAGATGTGGGATGCTTTGACCAGCTTGTTTCAAAGCTCAAACGAGAATAGAAAGATGGTTTTGAGGGAGAAGTTGAAAAGCATCAAGATGGCCAAAGGGGAGGTTGTGATATCTTACCTTACTAGGATCTCTCAGGTGAGAGATGAGCTTGCAGCTGTGGGGGAGGTTGTTCCTAATGCAGAGCTAGTGTGGACAGCTATGAATGGGGTTTCAAAGCCTTGGGCTGTGTTGTCTGCCGATTGCACACCAGCAGCAGAAATCTTCCGAAAGCTGTCTCCTCACTTGAGAAAGTGGGAGAGGTGTGACCTTGGGGGCAAGCACAGAGCCAGGTACTGTCACCTACTCCTAGCTACTTCGTTTAGGCTAACTCCTAATGAAGCCAAGGTGGGTAGTCCCTAACAAAGAGTTTCTATGGCTCAATGTGTTTAAGTTAAGTTTTAATGTTCGAATGATGCGGATGGGTGTTGTTTAGGAGTTATCATGATGAAAAATGATTATAATTATGAAAATTTGAACACAAGACAAAAGCAATCCACGTTGCTGCACTGGATTAAAAGATGAACAGTATATCAAGAACTTGTTAAAAATAAAATTGCATTCACAGATAAAGATTTTATAAGCCAAGGACAAATGGTCCAGATTAATAACAACGCATGAAGTGATAGACCAGTGCCTTATGGAGTCGAAGCTCTGCAATGCTTGAAAAATAACAAAGATACAAGTCTTGAAATAAAGCTAGTGGGTATGTTATGCGAGTGCTCTTGGTACATTTTAAATATTTTAATGGTCTTGTTTATTATGGCTTGAAAGAAGGTATCAGAGACCAACCGAGAAAGTGTTCAAAGTCATTCCGTTCTATACATGTCGGTCCGTCCAATATCTCGGGTTGGTGTCCTGGAGGATTGACCAGCTAGCCGTGACTCTAAGACAACGGGGAGTTCCGGCGCCCTTACTAAGAGTAGACTTGAATGCTTTCTACAACGTCAGTGCGTTGGTTATGGGTAAAATTTTTATTAGGTTGTTATTGCGAGCTTAGCAAGTCCGTTCACCGTTTTGAGTATGAGCCCAACTATGACAGTCGGCAGAGCATACTAGGTGAAGGATATCAATGAAGTAAATTAATTAGAGGGGGAATGTGAGTTGCAAATTTTTATTAAAAGAATTAATTAAACCCTCCGACAGAGAGCGCTCTTGACTTTGTCTTATGATAGAAGTTCAAGAGTCTTATCTACTCTATATGCCTAAGTGCAAGGATGATGCAAAAATTAATATGCTCTCCGATAGAGAGTGCTCTTGACTTGGATTCTGGCAAGTTCAAGATACTTAGAATTTAATTAGTTAAAAACCAAAGTACATGAAAATAAAAAAAGGATTAAACAAACTCTTTGATAGGGAGCACTCTTGATCCACCTTACGGTGAGATTCAAGATATTTTGGTTCTTTTTAATTTTTGCAATATTATATCAAATGAAAATAAACAAAACTTAAACTAAGTAATGAAACATGAAACTTTTATGAAAGCAAACTTCTAAATAATAAAACTACTCTTTCCTATTCTACTTTAGCAAATTATTATGCAAACATGAAAATAAAAGAGACGATACAAGCTTCCTCCAAATGGGGGAAGAGGGGTGTGGGAGCCTTTATTCCACTTGCTTTTTATTAACTCTTTTATAATGCTTTCTTTTATTTCGCCTTTTTCCTCTTCCGAAAGAGCGGGGTGAGAAAGGGAAAGAGAGAAGAGGGAAGTATTTTTGTCTTTTTTATCTTTGCTTGCTTCCTTGCTTGCCTTTAGCCTTTGGGCTTTTCTTGATTTTTCCTGAAAGTAAGAGCTTTAAACACTTGAAACGTTATATGTTAATAAAAAATTAAAAGAAACAAAACTACAAACTAACTCTTAAAAAGGGGGTAAAATTCTACGGTGAAAATGGAGGAAAGAGAGAGGAGAAAAGGCTATGGAACGGAAGAGAAGAAGGGCAGAAAGAGGGCTGTCCAAAAGGGTAAAAGAGGGCTGCAAACTAACAAAAAAGGGGCTGCAAACTAACAAGAAGAGGGCTGCAAACTGAGTGAAGAAAGGTGAAAAGAGGGCAGCGAGAAAAGAAGAGGAAAAGCAAGCCAAACAAGGCAAGAGAAGGGAAGCCAAAAGATGGAAAGATGGAGACTAGGGCTTCCTAAAGTAACCGGTAACCAAAGTAAATACTTCTTGTGGATAGAACACAAGATAGAGAGAGAGACTCCCAGCTTTCTTTTTGCATTAAAAGAAGTCGATCCTTGTAGGTCCTGCAATCACAAAGTGTTAAACAAAAAATTGGTTGCTTGAAGCTTGGGATAGAAGCAGCTGAGCTCACACCCTTCTTCAACCTGTGAAGCCTGATAACACACAACTCAATACAAAAGTGAGATCAAAATAACATGCTAGTATGCTAAGAAAATTTAATCAAGATCAACATTACGTATATACTAATTACTCATGTCCATCAAGATACTAATCTACTTCGCATAAACAACAAAATTGAAACAACAAATTGCTATCCTATCGTGCCAACAATGGCCTTCTTGCGCTGACAAAACAATTGATCTCATGCAAGTATTAAAGAAATAGGGGTTAGAGACAATATCACCTCAACCATTTAGAAAGCTACCACATGCAAGAGCTCATAGACCTCCAAATTTGAATCTTTATTAACAATTCAAAGCAAATGCTTGATACAATTTTCTTAGAGTAACTTTGCTACAAAATTCCATGTTGTAGAGCTCAAAAGAGCCTATACTTATACAAAAAAGAAAGAAAATAGGGCTCAAATCCCTAAATCCGGACTAAGAGTAACATCGGAGTAATTGAATGAGCTCGGCATGATGATTTGGAGTTGAACTGAGCTGCAACTGAGTGCTGGAGTAATGAGAGGGGGTGAGGTGGCTCATCCTCCCTCGTAATGATCACCCAACCAATAGATAACCCACACTTCAACCAAAAACGAATTTGGCTAAAGACGGCAAATTTCTGATTGATAGTTCAACTGCTACACTCCGATACTTGATCTGAAACTGACCGATATTGATTGGAATCATCATAAATGCTTTGTGCCATGTCATTTAGCCTTTTATTTTATTCAATTTGGTTTATTTTGGAGAGTTTTTGATTTTCTCCAAAATATTCATTTTTAATATTTTAATTAATAATTTCTCTGTAAATGACTTTTTTGAGAAATTATTAATTATGAGGGTGAATGAATTTCTGAAACTTAAGGATAGCTGGCTGGTTGATCATTGATGATTTTTGGCTTAAGTTACAACCTTCAATCACTGAATTCAGGTTTCGGATGATTGACATATTACAAATTTAAATTTTTTCATTTAAACTATAGAAAAATTTAATTAAAAACTTAGGAAAAATAAAAAAATAAAAAATCCAAAATCCAACGCATCCGGTAAATTTTTTTCGGAATTTTTTCTAAGGGTCTTAGTGACTTAGGACATGACCATAGGCTATTCTAATAATGTCTAGTAGGTTTATACATACTCAGTTGGGCTCTAATAAACCCCCCAAGGCCCAGAATTCAAAATCGGGCATTCCAGCTTTGGAGGAAGCGGGAGAAAACCTCGTCGATTATACTCGGCTATAGGCAAAGCATAATTGACAAGGGAAAAAAACTCTCTAGAATACCTTAGTTGAAATTCTACGTCTTAAGAGACCGAACCACTCAAAACACCCTACTAGCACATTTTATTACAAACCCCGCGGGGCCATGGTCATAATTACTGAAAACAAAAACTGACTAGCCAAAACTGGCTAGGCACAAATGGCTGATCATCTGATACACTGGAACACAAACATTCATCATGTTTGTCAAATGGCGGCTCCTCAGCTAATCCAAATATGGTACAAATAAGTTGGTAACAGGCTGTGTTTGTGGAGGCTTTGGTAGCTAGGGAGAACTTGCCTAAATGGGACAGGATATGTGATGATTTTGTTCAGGAGGAGGCTCGAAGGGGTCTTGTGCAGGGAAGTGCTTCTACTAGTAGGGAGGATGAGGGAAAGAAAAAGTTCAAGAAGGGTCCCTAGAAGTGTGGGGCCAAGCATCAGGATGGGCAGAAGGACTTGAGCACTGTGAAGTGCTTTGCTTGTCAGAAGATGGGGCACTATGCTGGGCAGTGTCCACAGAAGAAGCAGCAGCAACAAACAACAACTTCGACAGAGATTGAGGATTTTATAGCGAGATTTGAGAGAGAGTTTTCTCTTTGCACTGGACATGTTGATAGAGAGAGAGAGAGCATCCATCATCACCAGTGTAGATGTTGATAGTGAGAGGGAGTATTCCTTATTGACATGCCATTCTTTTAGTGCATCCACCACCAGCACGTGGTATATTGATAGTGGAGCTTCGAGCCACATGACAGGTGCTCGAGAGATGTTCTCTGAGCTTTCACAGTCAGATATTGATGTGGAGGTAGTGTTGGGGGATAACACAGTTGTCAGAGCAGTTGGGCGTGGGACCATTACCTTTCAGAGGGAGTCCATGAGTTCCATGATTTTGAGAGATGTACTGTATGTACCTGGGCTGAAGAAGAACTTGGTTTCAGTTTCTATGATCAAGGATCGGGGTCATGGGGTGTCCTTCCTGGATGGACATGTGCGTGTGTTTCCCAAGACTGCAGGACCATCTGCTTCCTATACCATTGTAGTCAGATGTGGGAAACTGTACAAGCTCTTGTTTTAGCCCCAGCATGCTTTGGTACATAGAAGCAGCAACGAGCTTTGTGAGCTGTGGCACAGGAGAATGGCTCATATGCATCATCCAACTTTGCGTATGTTGAGATATATGGTTACAGGGTTGCTAGAGTTCAACACGGAGCATAGTGAGGTATGCAGAGGGTGTGCTTTGGGAAAGTACACCAAGATTGCTTTTCCTAGCAGTGATAGTAGGTCAGCAGGGGTTCTTCACTTGATACACTCTGATTTGTGTGGACCTATGTCAGTTGTTTCTCTGAGAGGGTTTGAGTATTATGTGACATTCATCGATGACCATTCTAGGAAGACTTGGATCTACTTCCTGAAGAGCAAGCAATCTGAGGAGGTCTTGTAGAGTTTCTAAGATTTCAAAGCTCTTGTTGAGAACCAGACAGGGAGGAAGGTACGGGCTCTAAGATTGGATAACGGGGGTGAGTATACCTCCAAGGACTTCGATGGATTTTGCAGACAGGAGGGCATTCAAAGGCAGTTGACGGTTCCATACACTTCTGAGCAGAATGGAGTGGCAGAAAGGAAGAACAGATCTATTGTTGGAGCAACTAGAGCTATGTTATGTGATCAGTCACTTCCTTTCTTCCTTTGGGCAGAGGCATGCAGTAGAGCTGTTTATCTTCAGAACATGAGTCCCCATCGTGCCTTGAGGAACAGGACACCTGAGGAGAATTTCACAGGCAAGAAGCTTGAGGTGAGTCATTTTAGGATACTTGGTTGCCTGACTTACTCACATGTCTCTTCTGAGAAGAGGAAAAAGTTTGAGCCCACAGTAGAGAGAGGCATCTTTGTGGGGCATGATGAGACTTCGAAGGCCTTCCGCATTTTCTTCCTTCTTAGAGGAAGGTTGTTGTGAGGAGCGGGCCTTCGGGAAGTCTAGAGAGTTAGAGCAGGGAGAGCAGCAGGTTCTCGCACTTCAGGTAGTTTCATAGGTACCTTCAGTGCAGCAGATAGGTTCACAGGTTTCTAGGGTTACTGGACCACATAATATAGGCACAGGTTTTCCAGTTTTAGTGGTTCAGCCAGCAGGATCTTTGGGGACAGGTTTTGGGTCTCAGGTTACAGGTTCACCGTACAGAGCTTTAGGATCATAGGGTTCATTAATTGTTGGTACACCAGCTTCTAGTTCACAGGTTACTGGGGTTTCTACTTCTGGTAGTTCATCAGATGAGAACAGACCAGTGTGGGGGCAGTCTTCAGGGAAGAAGAAGCCTAAGTGGCTTCGGGACACCTTGAAGGAAGCATAGGAGTTTGGGACACCCAGGGAGCCAGTGAGGGCTATTCAGATGTCAGACAGATTGGGTATGGCATTAGTGGCTAGTCTTCTTGATTCAGAGCGTTCTACTTTTTAGGAGGCCTCTCAGCATCATGTTTGCAGAGATGCCATGATGGAAGAGTACCATTCCATCATGAAGAACGATGTTTGGGAGATAGTTCCGAGACCCGAGGGTAAGTTAGTGGTGACTTCTTGTTGGATTTACAAGCTAAAACATGCTGCAGATGGTAGTGTGGAGAAGTACAAGGCTCGGTTTGTGGCGCGGGGGTTCTCACAGGTTGAGGGAGTTGATTATGATGAGACCTTTGCACTGCTCGTTATACTTCAATTAGGGAATTGACCTCCATTACTGCAAAAATGGGTTGGAAAATCCATTAGATGAACGTGAAGACCACATTTCTCAATCGAATCATACAGGAGGAGGTTTATGTTCAGCAACCTCAAGGCTTTGAGATTCATGGGAGAGAGTCTCATGTTTGCAGGCTGAAGAAAGCCTTGTATGGGTAGAAGCAAGCTCCTAGAGCTTGGTACTCCAGGATTGACTCTTACTTGCAGCGGATGGGTTTTCAGAAGAGTGAGGCAGATCCAAATCTCTATTTCATCATGGTTGGAGATGATCCACTCATTCTTCTGTTGTATGTGGATGACTTATTTATCAAACTCAAGGTCAAGAACAAAACAATGAAGTAAGTCAAGATCAAAATCCTACACTTGAAGTTGATGAAATTTATGATGCCAGGCATATTGAGAGAGTTCCTCGTAGAGTAAATGAGTGGTTTGTTTTAATTGACCATAATAGAGAAAGGGAAAGCCAAGGAATTGAACCTATTTACCCATGGGCAAACCATCAGGAGTTAGCCACTGTAGTAGAGACTGGTGACGAAGCAAATAGCTCCCATTACTCTGATGTTGCTAGGTCTTTATCTCATTTATCTTTAGAAGACGGGAACCTAATTCGAGTCCATGATAATTCTTTAAGCTGGGAAGAAGATGCCTTAATCAATGATGCACCTGAAGGAGAGTTTAATCTTAACAACCTTGCTATATTTCAAACTCCTTCGGTTTCTCCAAACAATGCTTTATTTGTGTTATCACATATATAATAGCCAGGCTACCATATTCTATTTTTCAGACAGTACATTTTTCAGCCAGATCTCTTACATATGAGATGCTGAGATGGGCGGTTTTGACGGATCATTATTGTATTAGTGGACTATTTTACTCTCCCATGTTAGGACTGAGTCTCAGGACACACAGATTTGAGGACCGATGTAGCCATTTAGTCATTACAGAGCAGTTATTGGTGCCTAGTTTTATATCAGTACTTTCTCATTGGACAGATGGTGTCTCAGATGGATTATATTGCATGATTATGACTCAGCTTTTTATATGGTGTTATGGTTATCATTGCTCTTATATTGATTTTTGTGACATGTATTAACTTGTGGTATCATGATCTGGCGGTCATAATTATATGGACTTGGATGTATTTGTATTTATGTATTGGTGTCCCTACTCTCTCTTTGAAGTTCTTGATCTATACTCATTGGTTTTACCCTCCTTAGGGAGAATAGAGGTAGTCATTCCCACCATTGTTTTGGCTTGTTAGTGTTGGCTTCATCTTTCACTGTCTCCATCCATCTATTACCTTCCAGTTTAGTTTTCAGCCCGACTGACTTCTTGACTTATGGCATGGAGGACCTTTTTCCCCGCTAGAACTTTTGTTGGACAAGCCTCCCTGTTTATATTGTGTCTCGGCTCTGAGTTGGAGACAAAACTTGCCTTTGGTGAGTTGGATTGTATGCCTAAATCATTCTGGTCGGTTGTCCCGATGTTTGGCACTGTGCAGAACTTCCCTTGGTCACTTGAGATGTGTTGGCTAAAACTGAAAGCTCATGTACTACCTGCATTGGAAATATTATATATGCGCCCATGGAAAATGAAAATGATAAAACTGTGTTTCTTAACATATGTAAAGAGGGCAAGAGCAATGAAATGCTAAAATACTTATTGAAGAGTATAAGAAAAGGTCCAAAAAAAATGGTTAAAAATATGTTGACCTTATAAAAATAAATATGTCCTGGATGAAAGCTGCGATTAGCTGTGCTTTTAAGCACTGGTGAAGTCCCAAAAGGGTCATATAGGCCAAAAATGCCATGGAAATAAATTGATGGTCCTAATGAACTTGGATCTAGCTTGATGTAGACATGATGCCTAAGTTGAATAAGCACTCTTTAAACAACTCAACCATTTGTGAGGCACATCCATTCCTTGTGTTGTTGTTTGTCCGACATTGGTTTTAGTGAGTTTTTCCTTTCCATATACAAAGTGTCATGATGTTAAGTAGGAAGTCATCCTTTGCCTTAGCCTTGTCAATTTCATCCTTCACCCTTCACTAGCAAATTGACTACAACTATGAAGTGAGTATAGTCCTGAAAGTCTAGTCTCGGTAATAATAAATAAAGCCTTATATATGTATTTCTTGATATACCGCCAGTGAAATGATTGCTACTTGTTTTGATTGTTGCTTGAATGAGTTGTAGAGCATGTCTTAGTCTTTTAACACTTGCAGCAGATGGATGATAGTCTGAGTTATTATTGGTCTCTGATCATTTACAGATGATTATATTGTTTATTGGATGTGGTTGATGGTCAGATAGAGACCTGAGAGGGGTATGAGTATACACCCTAGATGGATTTGGATTCTCTGAGTCTAATGAGACAGTTTATTTTCAGTTCCGGGCACTTGCAGATATGATCAGGCTCATTCTACCTTTCTAATGCAGTTTTTCTTCACAGGATGATATCTCTGAGCAGGGAGATGTTTTATTTGGATCTCCTAGGGCGTTTTATGGAACATAGGGGTGCAACCAGTAGTTTGTACCATAGTACCCCCATCCCAGAGACCTTGGTGGGTTCAGTTTGACAACGCAGGCACCCTAGGAGGTTGTTTTGGTAGGTTCATGTTTCCTGAGGCAGATTAAGAAATGATTAAATGGCTATTGAAGAAATCGATTTGGGCTACTGAGGCAAGGAAATGACATGGGATGAGTCATGATGATGAGAGTGATGTCCTCCACACCTTCTCCAGCAGTTGCAACACTTGATTGGGCCCACACCTATTTTTGAGCATTTTTATATTATTTTCTAGAGCTTTTGGGAGGCTCACGATTTCCTCGAGGAGGCACAAAGTCAAAGAATTAAAATATTATATTATTTTATTGTGCCATGGGGACACCCAGAGGGAGTTAGTTAACACTCCATGGACCCGCCATGTGCTTCATTTATTTCTTGTTGAGTAGGGTACCCTCTTTATGGGTGATTTAGTCCACGTTGGTACTTTATGGTTATATTGATCCATGTATTGTATGTTGAGCTCATCTCAACCATTGATTAGAACATTTTATCTTTTAATCTTAGTCACTCGTTTTGAAAGTGGTTAGGATTCGGTTATGACCGTGGTTCTCTCATTTCTATTTAAAGGAGAGAGCTTCTCATTTGTAAGGGGTCTTTGGCTCTTGGATCTGAATAATAAAAAGACTTTTTTGTGGATATTTTCGGGATCTGCTTTGCATCTGATGTTCTCAAATGGTGATTGGATAGTCTTCTGCTTCCTAGCATTGAGGAAATTCTTGTGAGATCTATATTTTTTTGCTGTCATTGTTTTGCCTATAGGAGGGCGTTTTGGCTGGAGCGTTTTTGCAAGGGGACCTCAACTCGCTCGGTTCTCTTCGTCTTGGATCAGGGGGTTTTCATTAGTTTCATTGTGATCTATGATTACTTCGTTTTACTTTTTTGTAGCATTTGGTTTCTTTATCTTGTATTGGCAAATCTGATATTGTTGACGTTTGCTCATGCAGGATAGGGGGCGCATTGGTGGCTTGTGGCTTACATCCTTCATAGAAATCGTTCGGATCTTCCAGAATTGATCGGGATAGCAAGGATCATCACTGTTAAAGAATTCTACAAGCATTTCCAGGTAAGATCTAATAGGTAAGTCTCTTTTCTTCAGATCTTATTCCATTGTACCTTGCTTTACTTCAATTTTTCTGAAAACTCTTAAAATACTAAAAAACCCTAAAAAGCACTAAATCTGGGAATCGTCCGATCTTTGCCCAAACCATTTCTGGGTTTCATAGATCGGGCCTCCTTTTCACTAAATCTACTGCAACGCTGGTCAAATTCCTGCTGGTTTGACCTAGATCTGATTTTTAGCCAGAAAACTGCATAAACCCCCACTGAAAATTTGACCTGCTAGGGTTTTGACTTTTTCTGATTTCTGACTTCATAGACGGATAGATTGGGTCCCACACAGTCCAAATCACCTTCAACGCTGTCCAGATTCATGGTAGTTTGACCTGGATCTGAGTTTTTGACTGAAACAACCCTAGCGCCCTCACTGAAAACTGGACTTTTTCGGAGTTTATTTTTTCTGAAATATGACAAGCTAGGTTGATAGATCAGGGCTTGAGCACTCCAGAACACCCCCAACATTGAGCTAGTTCCTTCCAGGTTGCCCTAGATCTGAAAAAATGACTTTCGACCCCCTTAGCCCCCCTCATTAGATTTTGACTTTTCTAGATCTGATCTTTACTGAAATTTTCTGACTTGGGTTTGTAGATCAGGCTACCCTGATCTCATTTCCCCTCCAACGCTGAGTTGACAGTCTCCTGGTGGCTCTAGATTTGCAAATCTGCCTCTCCAAACCCTAGCGCTAGCCCTCCTTCTACTGATTTTTCTGTAACCTTAATCTTTCGGGCTAAATCCTTTTTTGGGTCCATAGATCAGGGTATACCCCAGGTGGGTTCATTGAAACGTTGTGTTGATGCTGACTCCATTGCCCAATGCATTAAAGGCACTAATCTCTATCTCTAGCGCTAGCCCTAATTTGAGCTTACTCCCCATTCTCTTTGCCAACATTTATTGATAACTCAAGTTACCTATCTTTCACTGAATCTGTTTCCTTGGTACTAGACAGTCCCAACTCTGTCTTTGCTCACCCTGTCGCAGTTACGTTTCCCAAGACAGTGGTCATCCCCATTA
The DNA here is from genome assembly GCA_001517045.1 of Pseudotsuga menziesii. Classification (NCBI taxonomy): domain Eukaryota; kingdom Viridiplantae; phylum Streptophyta; class Pinopsida; order Pinales; family Pinaceae; genus Pseudotsuga; species Pseudotsuga menziesii. The sequence continues at coordinate 846,570 of LPNX010717812.1, forward strand.
GTTGCTAGTACCTAAACCTTAGAGCTAGGGTTTCCATTTACCTTGCACCGTACGTATCTTGAAGCCCCATTTGATCTGTTTTGGTGTCTAGGTCTAATCTCTCCTGTCGGGAGCAGATTTGGGTCTCCCCCGTTGTTGTCTTGGATTAGGATAACATAAAGTGAAGGCTGCCTTGATTGGCGTGACAACCATCCATTTGGGAGTCTAGGCAATCGTGGTTCCACCCCTTAGTTGCTTTCCCCTCTACCATCCATCCTGGATCCACCTCACACAGGCGACTACAAGGTTGGTGATAACAATCTGCATATCCTCTCATCCCTAATTTCCTTCTTCCACCTGAGTCATCTAGTCATCACACTCACTATCAATCTCACATTCCTATTTCGTCGACATCCCAGTCTGAAGTAGTCCCAACAGAGTTAGGAAGTATGCACTTTTATGTTCCTACTAGGGAAGGCTCTAGCCATAATACTGTTATATCCCATGTGCCTCATCCCTTGGAAGAAGATAGAGACTTCTAGACTGTGGATGAAACTGTCAAACATGTAATGTCTCCTCATGATGAAAGGACTAATGCAAGTATCCAGGAGACGAGGAGAGAGGATAGAGAGATCTTAGTTGGTAGGGTAGCTATTCCCATTGATGGTGGTCCACCCAGATTTGATGCAGTTCCTTCCAGGAGGAGCTCAAGGATTTTCACCCTGCAACCACAAAACCTTGTTGATGTCCATCCCATGCCTGTGCGTAACATCGAAGTTGTTCTTGAATCAGTGAATAGGAATAGATTTCCCACGGGAAGTCAAGTCCTTATCTTGAACCACTTACTGCATATCCGATCAGGGCAAGTTGATGACCTTTGGGTTGGACCTTTTTCCGTTGAGCGTTGCATAGGTGACATGTGCTTTCTTGTTATTGGTACTGGACGAAAGATCTTACTTCCTATCAACCAAAGGGATTTAAAGGATTACATCCCTGACCTCACTTAGTTTGAGTCATATCTTGCCTAGAACCTGAATAAGCCTTTCCCGGCAGTAGTGTAGCTTAGAATTTTGTATCTTTGCCTGAAGCTCGCTTTTTGAAGCTCTTAGTTTAGTCTTGAGTTTGTTTTCTTTCTTTGCACTGTTGCCGCCTAATTCGCACCTCGGGTAACGTGGCAGAAATCTTCAAGCCACTGGGTGCGACCTTGGGGGCAAGCTCGAGCCAAGTGCTGTCACC
>LPNX010717812.1:856468-881472 GCA_001517045.1 Pseudotsuga menziesii
GTAAATTGTAGGTTTGGCCCAACAAGTCAAGTCCTTTCGAACTGAGTGCTAAAGCAGTAATACCAAGTGTCCAACAGGGCGAGGATAGACCTGCTTAGAGTAGCCCCTTGACTCTGTAGTGATTACTCTTTGCAACCTCCCGAGTTCTCAAGAAAATTACTTGTGTGGATTTTCCTATTAGATCTAGTAACTCGTATCCCTTTCTGATACAGCCAATTGATCAGACAAGCTGCAGCGGTGTAGAGCATACGGGGAAGGAGTCTTGGTTTATTTTAATTAGAACAAGTTTTCTGATTTAGAAAAAAGATAAAAACCCTGGAGTCTCTTTCCAAATTCAGTACTCGAGCAAGCCCTTATCCACGAACTTGTACTCAGGAAAGCGAGGGGGTTTATTTTAACTTAGCAGTGCATAACAAAATTGTTTTTGTTTTTTAATTACTACACTGCTCAAATCTTTTCCCTTATGGTACTTCGGTATAGCGCAGTGGGTAAGTATTCAGGTTACTTTTGCACAACTTAAACACAACATGAAATGATAAAGAAAGACAACTACGCTACCAGCATATAGGAAAACAGAAAAGGACACCGACACAAATCCCCCAAGGGGGATGGGGACTGGGCTCTACTGAGCCTACTCAAACTTGTTTTTATTAATCTGTTACAATGCTTCAGCAGAGAATGCTCTTTGGTCCTTGTTATCTGGGATCCAAAGGCTTACAACATGCAAAGGAAATAGGTCCATCTAAGGGGAAAGCCTCCTGGGAGCTCCAGATGTTCGAAAAAGCTAATTTCGGGCAGAGTTTCCTTCTCTTTTTTTATGGGCCTGCTAAAAACCAGCAAGCATATGTCAGTGAAAGATGCCCAAAAACACTTTGGAAGGGTCTTTGGGCAGCATGCAAAAATTTACAAAAAAAATCTAAGTAACTACTGATTATAAAAACAAGGAAACAACTAAGTGAGGTAAGCTAGAAAGCTTGCCTTCTTAGGATCTTTGCTTGCCTCTTGAGAAGAATGGCAAGCAAATCTCAAGCACAAATTGCTAGATCAAACTTTAAAATGCATAGAAACTCTTTCAACAAGCTTTTTTAATTTTCAAAATTTTTAAACTTGTGGAAAAAGGGAAAAGTAACTAGATCTAGAATTTTAAATGTACCTTTGAAGCAGACTAGAAATAGAAACTTTTAGACATCAGATCCACCTTTGATATGACTTTAGATGCTAGATCTAATATGGAAACGTTTGAAACCGAAAGAAAATTTTAAGAAATTTGTGGATCAAAAGTTAAAGAACCTAGAGTAGAGCAAGCAATAAAGGACAGAAAACACCTCCTTGGTGAGATCAGAGGGACAAAGCTTATTTTCCAATTTTACTGAAGGAAAGGTAGAGCACATTTGCTCATCAATACTCCAGCTTTAGCTTCCTGTAAAAGATTATCAACACTAGCAATGGGGATTAAAAATACCTGTGTAAACCGAAAGAGACTACAACAACAATGTAGATCCAAGCATGAAATGGTACATATATCAAATAGTCTTCTTCGACTTGCAATAAAAGAGTAACATAACAAGAATTACCTTTTATCTTTACAAAAATACCATTTCCTTCTGAAAGCAAGTTAATCCCAAACATATGCAAGCATGAAAACAAATACAGGTTACCTCACTAATGTAGAGTAAACTCTATCCAAACATCCATAGATCCCACACACAACATGGCTCCAAAGCCTTTTATTCACAATACTCAAGAAAACTGTTACAATATTACAAGCAGAGGTTCCACCTTTTGATGTTTAACAAAGGAGAAGAGACCAGCTTATATAGGAAAAGAGAGACCCAGGGGGGTCTCATCAATACTGAAGAAGAAGTCAGAGTTTAACTGAGCTTGAACATAGGAGGTGATTGACACCTCTCTCACCAAACTCCCTCAACGAATCATAAACCTCCAGCACATACCATCCAATGAATAAGACTGAAGAAGATGCCATTCGTTACCCACGCGTGAGTGTACGGCTATGTGACGTGAGCTTTACCAATAAAATACTCACGTGGAATGGAAAAGGCATACCCAAGGTTTTTATTACATGTCACGGTTTTTATTACATGTCATGGATATCAAAGGGGGCCCACTCCTTTAGCTAGCGCAACCCATAAATCTACCTCACGCATTCTTTATGAGTTGACGTCACCTTTATTTAAACTCATTACCTTTCACCACAACTTAAAACTTAAGTTAAAACATGAAAAGAAAGGTCGCATGACTATGGGGGACCCATGCCATGTCACCCTATCCATAAATAATTTAATATTTTTGACTTTTCAACCTTTGACTAGAGTGCCAATTTGTTCAGATTTAGCATTAAAATGCTATTTTATGCACTTTTAACCCAAATAATGCCTCACGGGGTGCTCCGGCTGTCAGACTGATGTAGAAAGTGGTCCCATGAGTAAAGTGGACGCTTCGGGTGTGAAAACGAGTGTCCCCACGTCAGAAACGGACTCCGTATCTAACTTTTATTACAATCTGAAGTTTTTTAATTAAACCATTAAAAATGGCTTAAAAAACGGAAAAATTATTTTTTTGCGGAAATTGACGAAACTCTAGGGGGACTCAATTCGAATGCCTAGCATGGTGAAAAACACCGACACGAAGGCTCTAATAACCTCCCTAGGCCGCAACACCAAGATGACTATCCCAGCTTTGGAGGTGTGAGTGAAAAACTCAGAAATTATTAGTCGTTTGTTCAACAGCCAATAATAACCAAGGGAAAAAACACTCTGGGCTAGTCGGCTTGATGCTTAAGTCTAGGAAGCCGAGCCTTTTATAAAAAATTAAATGCTAGGACATTTTTTACAATTTCCCCAAGGGGGTATGAACATGCGTTACAAAAAATAAAACGACCCTGGAGGCCTGAAAGGACCTCTGAATTCTGAATATGAACAAGTATCTTGTTCATCACTGGCGGCTCATTGAAAGTACCGACTAGGTGCAGCCTAGTCGGTAACATGCACAATAAAAAAATCAAACTTTTCTTAAAAATTTATGGTTATAGATTAGATTTATTTTCTGCTTTTCCATTTCACGCATTTTTATTTTTCAGTACTTTATTATATCCACATATTGTTCTGACAACTGGTCTGTGAGTTTGGTATAGCTCTGGACATTTTGCAGGTAGTTGGTGACATTTTGGCCGCAGTTGCGGAGCTGGAAGGATTGATCGAGGATGCTAGTAGCAGAGTGCGAGGACCAGAGATTTTGAGGTTCTCAAGCGCTCTATTCAGCAGAGCACTTATTCTAGATGTCATCACATATATAGTAGCCAGGATACCATATTCTATTTTTCAGATTCAGTACATTTTTTCAGCTAGATCCCCTACATATGAGATGCTGAGATGAGCATTTATGATGGATCATTATTTATTTGATGGACTATAGTGCTCTCCCATGCCAGGACTGAGTATTAGGACACTCAGATTTGAAGACTGATGTAGCCATTTAGTCATCTGCAGAGCAGTTAGCAGTACCCACATTTGCATCAGTGTTTTCTCATTGGACAGATATTGATTCAGATGGATTATTTGCATGATTATGACTCGGCTTATATTATATTGTGTTATGGTTATCATTGCTTTTATATTCATCTTTGTGACATGTGTTAGTATTTAGTATCATGATTTGGTGGTCATATAAATATGTGGACTTGGATGTATCTGTATTATGTATTGATGTCCCTACTTAGAGTTTGAAGTTTTTGACCTATACTCATTGGTTTTACCCTCCTTAGGGAGAATAGAGGTAGTCATTCCCACCATACTTTGGCTTGCTAGTGCTGGTTTCATCATTCATTGTCTCCACCCATCCATTACCTTCTAGTTGTGTTTTAGGCCGACTTACTACTTGACTTGTGGCATGGAGGACCTTTCCCCGCTAGAGCCTTTGTTGGACAAGCTTCCCTGTTCATCTGTGTCTCGGATCTGAGTTGCCTAGGTTTTGTTTGCTTACCTGAAACAAGTAGCACTGCCATCAATACAATGTATTTGGAAATAAAATGAATATCTTATGAAAAATCCCATTCATGAAAAGTAGTATTTTTAAACATACATGAATGCAAGGCTAGCCTAATGAAATTGGCTCTAAAAATATGGCATTGAAATATCTTAAACATTCATGAAAAGTAGTGTTTTTCAAAATACATGAATGCATAAAGCCAAAATGATAAAAGTCCGTATAAAAAATACGTGGACAAAGGCTATGGAAAATCAAAGGCCCAAAAAGCAATGGTTCCTAAAAGTTATATCTTAAGATTGCTGGCCTTACTTGTATTGAGTTGGATTGTGAGCATTTGTCAAGGTGAGTAAGCACCTCTGAAGTAGTTCACCCATTTGTGAGGCACTTCCATCCCCTTTATTGTTGTTTGTCCGGCATATGGCTATAATGAGTATTCCCTTTCCATATCCAAAGTGTCACAGTGTTGAGTGGGCAGTCAATCTTTGGCCTAACCTTATGAATTTTAGCCTTCACCCTTCACTAGCAAATTGACTACAACTAAGAAGTGAGTATAGTCTTGAAAGTCTGGTTTGAGTTATAATAAATAAAACCCTATATATGTATTTGGTTGATGTACCGCCAGTGAAGTGATTTCTATTTGTGATGATTGTTACTTAAATGATTTGTAGAGCATGTTGTAGCCTTTTAACACTTGCAACAGATGGATGTCAGCCAGAGTTACATTATTGGTATTTGGTCATTTACAGGTTATTATTTTGTCTATTTGATATTGTTGATGATCAAGCAGAGACCTTGAGAGGGTATGGGTATATACCTTAGATGGATTTGGACTTTTTGAGTCCAGTGAGACAACTTGTTTTCAGTTCCAAGTACTTACAGAGATGATCAGGCTCATTTTACCTTTCTGGTGCAGTTTGCTTCACTAGAGGGCAGGTCTGAGCAGGGAGATGATTTTGTTGGATCTCCTAGGGCGTTGTATGGGGCATAGGGGCTCCAGCCACTTGATTGTACCATAGTACCCCCCTCCTAGAGAGCCTGGTGGGCTCAGTTGGATAACGCAGGCACCCTAGGAGGCTGTTTTGGCAGGCTCATGAGGCTGTTTTGGCAGGCTCATGTTTCTTGAGGCAGATTAAAAGATAATTAAATGGCTACTGAAGAATTCGATTTGGGCTACTGAGGCAAGGAAATGGCATGGGATGAGTTCTGATGATGAGAGTGATGTCTTCCACACCTTCTCCAGCAGTTGCAGCACCTGGATAGGCCCACATCTATTTTTTGGGCATTTTATATTATTTTCTGGAGCTTTTGGGAGGCTCACGATTTCCTCAAAGAGGCACAATTTTACAGTTTTAAAAAATTATCTTATTTTATTGTGCCATGGGGACACCCAGAGGGAGTTAGTTAACACTCCATGGACCCATCATGTGCTTCATTTATTTCTTGTTGAGTGGGATCCCCTCTCCTAGGGTGATTTAGTCCACTTTTATATTATATTGTTATATTGATCCATGTATTGTATGTTGAGCTCATCTCAACCATTGATTAGAACATTTGTATCTTTTAATTTTAGCCACTCATTTGAAAAGTGGTAATGATTTTGGTTCTCTCTTTCCTATTTAAAGGAGAGAGCTTCTCATTTGTAAGGGGTCTTTGGCTCTTGGATCTGGATAATAGAAAAACTTTCTTGTGGATATTTCTTGGATCTCCTTTGCATCTGGTATTCTTAGATGGTGATTGGAAAGTTTTTTTGCCTCCTAGCATTCAGGAAATTTTCGTGAGATTTATATTTTTTTTTTGGAATCTTTGTCTTGTCTACAGGAGGGCGATATCAGCTTGGGCATTTTTGCAGGGGCTCCTCAACTCGCTTGGATTGGCTTCCCTTGTATCAGGGGGTTTTCATTAGTGTCATTGCGATCTATGATTTCTTCTTGCTATTTTTCTGTAGCATCTTTCTTTTTCTCATGATACAACAAATCTGATATGGTTGACGTTTGTTGTGCAGGAGAGAGGGCGCATTGACTTCTTGGAGCAAAACGTTGGATATAGAACTCGCTCAAAGCTTCTCAAATTGATTGGGATAGCAGGGATCATCATCATTAAGGCATCTACAAGGTTTTCCAGGTAAGATCTACAGGTTAGTACCTTTCTTCCAGATCTCAATCCATTGGCATCTGCTTTCTTCATTTTCACATAAAAAATCCCATAATAATAAAAAACCAAAAAGACTAAAAAAATAGACCGCTTGATCTCTGGCCAAACAACTGCTGGGTTTTGTAGATCGAGTCTTCCCCTCACCAAATCTCCTCCCACGCTGAGCAGATAGTGACTCAATTTCCCTAGATCTGACATGCACTGATCTCCAACTCTAGCGCTCTCCCCTCTTTTGCCTGTTTTTCCTGTGTTTTGACTTTATCCTGGCAACTCGGGTATTCTGAGATTGTCATATCTTCTTTCAACTCTATCCATCGGTACTAGATTGCCCCAATCCTGTCCTTGCCCTCCCTGCATTGGTCACGTTTCCCAAGGCAACGAATATTTTCACTTGTTGCTACTACCTCAACCCCAGATCTAGTATTTACCTCATAGGTCACCTGTGTCCCAACTTGGCTTGAACCTCATACTTTCTAAAGCCCTGATCCAAAGCCTTGGCGCACCCAGTGACATCATCAATAGATCTAGGGTTTCCATTACTTTACACCTTACGTACCTCAAGTCTATTTGATCTGATCTGGTGTCTAGTTTTGATCTCTCCTGTCGGGAGTAGATCCGGGTCTCCCCCTTTGTTGTCTTGGGCTAAGATAACATAAAGCGAAGACTGCCTCAATTGGCGTGACAACCATCCATTTGGGAGTCGAGGCAATCTTGGTTTCACCTCCTCAGTTGTTGGTCCCTCTACCATCCATCGTGGATCCACCTCACATAGGCAACTACAAGGTTGGTGATAACACAAACATCAAGCATAATTTGCATCCTTGTAAAAGCCATTAAGGCTTCTTTCTTTAGTTTCCTTTCTTGGTTTCTTTTCAAGGGTTAAAATCCCTCTTATTGTAATCATTAATAAAAAAAGAATAATGGGGTCAAGCCTCCCACATTTTTTTTACTTCCCCTATTTGGGGGAAGTGTGTCTTGTCTTTTCCTTACTTAGATTAGAATGCATGCTAGATTTAGTTTGTTTTCCATTAATTGCTAGTTTCAATCTTCACTTGCATGCTTTTTGTTTTATGTGTTTGTTTAATTATTCATAAAAAGAACCGAAAGACTCTTGAACTTGTCATAAGACAAGTTAAGAGCACTCTCTATCGGAGAGCACTTGCATTGCATTATCATAGTAGTTAGATAAGACTCTTGAATCTTACTATAAGGTGGATCAAGAGCACTCTCTGTCGCAGAGTTGTGATAGTTAATAAAATTTGCAACTCACATTCACTCTTTAAAATTGGAACTTACCATGCTATAGTGTGTATGATCTACCCGTACGGGATACCCAAAAGTACTGTAGTTTATTAATTCTCACGCTTAACTCCAAGTAGAACCATAATAAAATTTACCACTTTCCCCAGGTGAAATGCAATGCCTAGATTTAAGCCATTGCGGTGGCAAAATACCCAAAGGAAGCAGGAACACCTGGTCAGTGACCTCGAGGGGCCAGTTAGGCTACACCCTTGCGGTGTAGTGTTGAACATAGCTTCAGAGACCTCGGACCAACCTACATATTCCTTGCGGGTAGTCGCATCGATTAAGGGTTTTGGACATATCTCCCGTACCGAAAGGTATATCTTGGAGACCCCCCTCCCATTTAATAATCAACCTCATCTTAAAATACACAATAAAAATTGACCAAAAGCATTTGCAAAACGATCTCACAAACATCAAAGACTTGTATTTTCGCATCCCCAACACTTTTGACTCCATTCAAGGCGCTGGTCTTTCAATTCTTGCATTATCTTGTTTGGACGATTTGTCTGTTTATTTCCAAGTTATTCATGTGTGGATGCTTTAATCTTCCGTCTTATTATTCATATCGTGTTTTGCAAATAGCAACTTTGTAATGTTCCGTTTTTATAAAAAGGGAATAACTGAGGACTAATAGCCCTAGGAGCATAAAGGTACATCAATTCAGTTTTATTAAGTCATCAGTGTAGTAAGAAGGCCATAAGATTTCATATCATAAAGCATGCGGAGCATGCATGCCTTATTTTAGTGTTAAAGTCAACATGAAATTAGAATTGCATGCATGCAAAAGTGAAGCGTAAACCCCAAAAGTGACATGCAAACCCTAAAAGTACATGCTATTCTATTTAAGAAGGGTTATTGGACCAAAGAGAATATCTATTGTTATTGTTGATTGATTTTGGAGTTTCGAGTAGCAGCACAGCGTGCAACCGCGACAGTTGGGGTTGGAGACAGTGTCTTCAGCTAGCGAGGGTTCGATAGTGAGATATCTGACCTAGTCTCTTATTGGGATAGATCATCCAGGGTTATCCATTGCATCCATCATATACTACAGTATTCGGAGATCCAAAACATTCCGAAGGGTTATTAGTAGATCCACGTTTTACAGCCGGAAGTAGCAGGGAAAACACAGAAGGATTCGTTGGGACCACAAAACCTAGTCTTTCCTCCGCATGTCAGCTTCCTCTTTCTTAGCAGGCCTATCCTACAGTATGTAGTGATTATCAGCCATCAGTTTGCTCACCTAGAGCAGCTATCAACCAAACAGATCAGTTGGGGGCGTGAGCAACAGAACTGCCAATCAATTCGCTAGGGCACTTAGAGGCAGCCAAACATCCACATGTGTCAGGCCATCTCTTCGGCATCGACATACGGACAAGCTCAGAAAGTTTCAGCCTGAACGGACCTCTCCTCTTACAAAAACGTCACCTTCAGTCTGGAGGGTTTTTACGGTACTGCGGGGCGGTAACACCGGAGGAAAAAAGCATTATTAGACCACCCATCTGGATCCTTATGCATGTAGCTATCTCTGGAGTCATTATCAGCCAGAATATCAGTGGTAAGTGTTAATTTCTGTCTACAAAACCAAAACCCTGATTCAGCTATATTTTAGGGCATTTTTGCATGGCAAGTTTGCATGCACAATTATTTTGCAAATTTGTATGAGATTGAGTGTGCGAGTCAGCGCTATCATAGAACATTAGAGAATATCAGTATTTGGGATATTACAAACTTGGATTGCTTAATTGATTATTGTGTATATCAAAACTCCTAAACAATACTAATTCTCATCTTCCATCTAAGAACACTTTAAAACAAAAGCCTTAGACAACCTCTTTTAGGGACTACCTCCCTTGGCTTCGTTAAGAGTTAGCCTAAATGAAGGAGCTGGGATTAGGTGACAACACCTGGCTCTTTGCTTGCCCTTAGGCCACACCTTTCCCGCTTAGGGAAATGTTATCACTCGCCTTGTAGTTGCCTGTGTGAGGTGGATCTAGGATGGATGGTAGAGGGGCAAGCAACTAAAGGGTGGAACCACGACTGCCTAGACTCCCAAATGGATGGTTGTCACGCCAATCAAGGCAGCCTTCACTTTATGTTATCCTAGTCCAAGACAACATTGGGGGAGACCTAGATCTGCTCCCAACAGGAGAGATCGGACCTAGACATCAAAAGAAGATCAGATGGGGCTTCAGGGTACTTAAGGTGCAAGGTAAATGGAAACCCTAGCTCTAGGGTTAAGGTACTGGCAACTGATGGAGATGACCACTGTCTTGGGAAACTTAACTGTGACAGGGTGAGCAAGAACAGAGTTGGGACTGCCTAGTACCAAGGGGACAATCTCAGTGAAAGGTAGGTGACTTGAGTTATGAGTAGGTGTTGGCAAAAGGAATAGGAGTGAGGTCAAGTTGGGGCTAGCGCTAGCTAGGAGATCAGTGCCTTGTGTGCATTGGGCAATGGAGTCAGCAGTAAACCAATGTTTCAGAGAACCCACCTGGGAGACACCTTGATCTATGAACCCAGAAAGTAGTTGGTCCGGAAAAGCTAAGGTACAGGAAACCTAGCTCAATGGATGGCTAGCGTTAGGGCTTAGGAGGACAGATCTGCAGTTTTAGGGTTACCTGGAGGCTAATGGCTCAGCGTTCAAGGAGAGAAGAGGTCAGGGTGACTTGATCTACAAGCCCAAATCAGAAAATTAGCAGAAAAATCAGATCTGGAAAAGTCAGAATATGACGAGGGGGGCTAGGAGGCTGAAAACCAATTTTTCAGATCTAGGGCAAACCGGAGAGAACTAGCTCAGTGTTGGGGGTGTTCTGGAATGCTCGGGACCCGATCTATCTGTCTATCTTGTCAGATTTCAGAAAAACTCACTTCCAGAAAAGTCTAATTTTTAGTGAGGGCGCTAGAGCAGTTTCAGTCAATTTTTTAGATCTAGGTCAAATGGTCAAGCAATTGGACAACATTGGGGTTGATTTAGGCTGTGTGGGACCCGATCTATCCGTCCGTGAAGTCAAAATTCAGAAAAACTCAAAACCCTAGCAGGTCAATTTTTCAGTGGGGGGTTATGCAGTTTTTTGCTTAAAAATTAGATCTAGGTCAAACTGTGAGGAATTTGACCAGCATTTCAGTTGATTTGATAAAGGGGAGGCCCGATCTATGAAACCCAGAAATGGTTTGGCAAAAGATCGGACTATTCCCAAGTTTATTATTTTTTAGGGTTTTTAGTGCTTTAGGAGTTTTCAGAAAAAGTTGAAGAAAAGCAAGGTACAATGGAATAAGATCTAAAAAAGAAGAGACTTACCTGCTGGATCTTAGTTGGAAATGCTTGTAGAAGTCTGTAACAGTGACGATCTTTGCTATCCCGATCAATTCTGGAAGATCCCCATGATTTCTATAGCATATGCAAGCTCCAAGCCACCAATGTGCCCCCTCCCCTACATGAGAAAACGTCAACCATATCAGATTTGCTAATACAAGATAAATAAACTGAATGCTACAAGACAGTAAAATGAAGTAATCATAGATCACAATGAAACTAATGAAAACCCCCTGATTCAAGATGAAGAGAATTGAGCGAGTTGAGGTTCCCCTACAAAAACGCTCCAGCCAAAACGCCCTCCTGTAGACAAAACAATGATAGCCACGAAAAATATAGATCTCATGAGAATTTCCACAATGCTAGGAAGCTGAAGACTAGTTAATGACCATTTGAGCACATCAGATGCAAAGCAGATCCAAAAAAATTTCCACAAATAAGTCTTTCTATTATTCAGATCCAAGAGCCAAAGACCCCTTACAAATGAGAAGCTCTCTCCTTTAAAAACGTCCTTCAAAATTTACAAGCACCAGTAGGATTGAGTAAGTCAAGGGCAAGGTCAGTAAAATTGAAAGCTGCCAAATAGAAATGAGAGAACCTCAATCATAACCAAATCCTAACCATTTTCAAAACGAGTGGCTAAGATTAAAAGATGAAATGTTCTAATCAATGGTTGAGATGAGCTCAACATACAATACATGGATCAATATAACCATAATTTATCAAAGTGGACTAACCCACCCAAAAAAGATAACCCACTCAACAAGAAATAAATGAAAGCACATGGTGGGTCCAAGGAGTGTTTGACTAACTCCCTTTGGGTGTCCCCATGGCACAATAAATAATATAACAATTTAATTCTTTGACTTTTGTGCCTTCTTGAGGAAATCGCGAGCCTCCAAAAAGAGCTCCAGAAAATAATAAAAGATGCCCAAAAAATAGGTGTGGGCTCAATCGGGAGTTGCAACTACTGGAGAAGGTGTGGAGGACATCACTCTCATCATCATGACTCATGCCATGTCATTTCCTTGCCTCAGTAGCCCAAATCGATTTCTTCAATAGCCATTTAATCATTTTTCAATCTGCCTCGGGAAACGTGATCTTGCCAAAACAGCCTCCTAGGGTGCCTGTGTTTCCAAACTGAGCCCACTAGACTCTCTGGGATGGGGGTACTATGGTACAAACAAGTGGTTACACCCCTATGTTCCATACAACGCCCTAGGAGATCCAACTAAAACATCTCCCTACTCAGACATATCAACCTGTGAAGAAAAACTGCATCAGAAAGGCAAGTGTTAAAAGGCTTAGACATGCTCTACAACTCATTCAAGCAACAATCACAACAAGTAGCAATCATTTCACTGGTGGTACATCAACAAATACATATATAAGGCTTTATTTATTATTACTTAGACTTTCAGGACTATACTCACTTCCTAGCTGTAGTCATTTTGCTAGTGAAGGGTGAAGGATGAAATTGACAAGGCTAAGGCAAAGGATGACTTTCTACTCAACATCATGACACTTCGGATATGGAAAGGGAATACTCACTATAACCAATGTCGGACAAACAACAACACAAGGAATGGTAGTGCCTCACAAATGGGTGAGTTGTTTAGAGAGTGCTTACTCAACTTAGGTATCATGACTACATCAAGCTTGATCCAAGTTCATTAGGATCATCATTTTATTCTATGGCCTTTTTGGCCTATATGACCCTTTTGAGACTTCACTAGTGTTTAAAAGCACAGCTAATCGCAGCTTTCATCCGAGACATATTTATTTTAATAAGGTCAACAATTTTTGGATATAGCATATTTTAAACCTAAGTTACCAGAATCTTCTAGGAAGGGGAGGGGAAACACCGTTCCCCGTTTCGGAAACTGAAATTGAGGGGATACGACTTGGAAACGCCACTGAAACGTTTCCAAGCCGTATCAAAAAATCAGAAACATTTCCAGGCCGTTTCCAGTCGTTTTCTGAAACGTTTCTAGAGTTTCCAATCGTTTCCCAGAAATGTTTCCAACAGTTTCCTGGTTTTTTGAAATGTTTCAGCTACTATAGGGAAAGTTTTTGACTAGAAATAGTGATTTTTTGACATGAGAATAAACAAATAAATAAGCCCAAAGGAAAATTATATAACCCTAATCGTAAATTGAACCTCAAAACTTAAATCTAAAGCCTCAAAGCTTATAAATCAAGAGCAAAACATTAATCATAAATTGGTGAATGGTAATTTGACATTTTATGTCTCATTGATTTTGTTTCATTGTAATTTTCCAGAATTGATAGAGGCTTACCGTTGGTTCAAAAAATCATTGATCTGTGGACATTTTATTGTGTCAAATGCTTGTCTACTATAGTGTTAGTTTCACAACCTAGTGTAGAAGTACAATGCTTTTTTTTGTCCAATTCTTTAGCCAATTCCTAACAACTTCGTTTTAAATAAACCCCAATGACTTGCATATGTGATAAAACAACTTGCATATCAAAAATGATAAAATGGTAGCTTTAGCCATACAAAATAGTGTACTAATTTATGAAGGGTTACATAAACCAACACATATTTCCAATAATCTTCAAACAAACTTCAGTTTTCTTCTTTTCCTTTTTGAATTAGTATGAACCCTTAACCTATGGCCTTATTTACTCCATTGCTAGTACACTCATATCCCTATCCTTATGTTGTGGAGAGAATTATGATGGTGTGTTGTTTAGCCAGTTCTCCATATGAAATGCATGTGATATTTTAATCTTATTTCAAGCATTTTTATTAGGATAAACCATAAAACGTAAAGAACATATCCAAGGAAACTTATTGGTGTCTAGAGATAGAGATAATATTATGGCATAGAATGCAATATTGCATGTCATCATAGCCACACCTAAGTTGCAGTAAAACATGAGCTCACTTATTTATACTTGAGTGCTTAATTAATCCCCTTAAAACATGGTTGATTATGTCAAATTTGAATATCCAAGTCGGTTGCAAATCACAGACCATCATGTGAATTTTGTCCCTTTATGAGCCAGTCGGTTAGTCACTTTTTGAACCAGTCGGTTGGTCAGTTGACTCACTTGCCTAGTTGATTGTCTCGTCAGTGAGTGGATCAACCCAAATACAACATAGTTGAGTCTTTGGCTTACATTTTTTACACTTTTATAGAGGTGCAATCAGCGTAATATTTGTTAGATGGTAACATTTGGATACATCCATAAAGTAATTTTAGGGTTTGAAATCGATGTTTAGAAGTAGTTGACATGTTCTTGTTTAAATGCTTTTCAGTGGGTGACTTATCTATGGCACTTGAGATAGAAGAATATTGTTTAAGACAATATTTGAGTTTGCTAATTTTAATTGTTATAAATGACATGACTACCTTTAAATCTAATTGATGAATGGTAATCTAAAGTATGTATGTTTCGTGGCCTTATATATATAGCTCTGTTGTCGTTTCCTTCTCGTATCATATTCGACATTTTTCAAAATTTGTCGTATCCGTTTCCCTCCCCGTATCTGTATCCGTTTCAATGCAACTTAGTTTTAAACCATTGCTTTTTTAGACATTTTCTTATACTCTTCAAGGAGTATTTTAGCATTTCATTGCTCTTGCCCTTTTTACATATGTTAAGAAACATAGTTTTATAATTTTCATTTTCCATGGGCGCATATTCAATATTTCCAATATAAGCAGTACATGAGCTTTCAATTTTAGCCAACAACATCTCAAGTGACTAGGGGGAGTTCTGCACAATGCCAAACATCGGGACAACCGACCATAATGATTTAGGCATACAATCCAACTTACCAAAGGCAAGTTCTGTCACCAACTCAGAGTCGAGACACAATATAAACAGGGAGGCTTGTTCAACAAAAATTTTAGCGGGAAAAAAGGTCCTCCATGCCATAAGTCAAGAAGTCAGTCGGGTTGAAACTAAAATTGAAGGTAATGGATGGGTGAAGACAGTGAATGATGGAGCCAACACTAGCAAGCCAAAACAATGGTGGGAATGACTACCTCTATTCTCCCTAAGGAGGGTAAAACCAATGAGTATAGATCAAGAACTTCCAAGTCTAAGTAAGGACATCAATACATAGTACAAGATACAACCAAGTCCATATAATTATGACCGCCAGATCATGATACCACAAGTTAATACATGTCACAAGAATCAGTATAAGAGCAATAATAACCATAACACAATATAAAATGCTGAGTCATAACCATGCAATATAATCCTATCTGAGACACCATCTGTCTAATGAGAAAGAACTGATATAAAACTGGGCATCAATGACTGCTCTGAAATGACATAAATGGCTACATCGGTCCTCAATTCCGAGTGTCCTGAGACTCAGTCCTGACATGGGAGAGTACAATAGTCCACTAACATAATAATGATCCATCAAAACTGCTCATCTCAGCATCTCACATGTAAGAGATTTGGCTGAAAAATGTACTGTGTCTGAAAAATAGAATATGGTTGCCTGGCTACTATATATGTGATAACAGGAAACAACAGTGCAAAAGATTTCTGCTGACGGTGTGCATTCGACAGACAATAGAGCGCAGGTCCTCCATCCCCCTACCAGACCAGATACCACACAGAGGATCATGACTTTCTTCAACATGCTACCACCTTCCAGGGGCACCAAGAGATATTCCGACTTAGATACCGATCCAATTCCTAAATTAGTAAAGATTGATGGATCTCGACCCACGAGATCCCAACGGCAGCTTCGTACTAGACCTTCCTCCGAGAGGCGTACAAGATCCTCTAGACCTCACCAACAACACTCCAGAGGACGCCCCACACCCACCAGCTCCTATTCGGGCGAGCAGACACTATTGCACTTCCCTCAGTTTTCCTCTTTCAGCCTCGGATGTTAGGAGTACTAGACCTTCCTCAGTCATTTTGGCTCCCGGATCCTGTCCACCAGAGCTTCTTCGCCCCTGTGCAGGGTTATGATGTTGAGACTGGGGCGAGAGCTCTCCCATACTTCAACCCAGCTCGCTTTGTACACTTTTACTTTTACTTCTATTCTATCTTACTTGTTGTATTGTATTTCTTTTAAGGGAGATCATTTGGTCCTCCCACATGCACAAACATCATTGTAACCGACAGTCCCGTTGACCTGCTTTGTGGTCATTAGTGGACATAAATAAAATTATCTTATCTTATCAACTTTCTATCTACCATTTGTTCTATGTGGAGGGATGAGGTACGTCATCAACTCCTGGCCAAGGGTGCTTTTTTGATCAAATATGCCCAATCATTGGATGCCATAGAGTTTTCTGATTTTATTTCAGCATTAGTTGGTCTAAGGAGTTTATGACATCCATTTTATATACCCTTCTATCTGTTGTATAATTTTCTGTAAATATAAGATGTTTTTTCTTAAAAAAAAAAAAATCCTTTTTTAGGCACCTGGCCACTCTTGATGTGACAATCAACGAATATAAGGGAAAACCCCGTTCAACACCCAAACACTCATCTGTTATTAAAAAATAGAATGTGACTTCTCCTTGGCTAGTCTCTTTCTTGGATGAATCATAATTTAGGACAACTACCACAAGGTGAGCCTTCAAAGTAGAAAGGTAGCAGCAGTGACGAGGCTGTGGGTAGTGTTTCTCACTATAGGCAATAGTCTTTGTTACTGCTCTGAGCTTTTATGTATAAATTAGGAGAATGCCCTTGTTGAGATGAGCCTAAAAACCCCATTGATTTGGTCAAAGCTTGATTCAATGGCATTGTGACTACAAAAGGAGGCAATAAATGACCTTTCTATAGGAGTGTTCAGCTTTCAAGCAAAAAAACGGCCAAATACAATTTCAAATAGAAATTTGGGTATTCTGTTTAATGTATGAACACGTTGACCCAAATGAAAAGAAGCCCTGACTTAATGAAAACTAATTATTAAACATAACTTTAAGTTATGAATAGGTCGGCATTGACCTAATGGATAAAAATAAGTATAAGATCCATCTCAATGAAGAATTATATCATTATTGTTGGAATGCTCAAGAGGAGAGAGAGGGGGCGCACTAGGGGTTCGAGAATGCTTGGGAGGTGCACCCTAGCATTAGGATAAGTTTTAGCAATATGACCTATTTGTGTAGTTCCAAAGTTCGGTTGCACTAATCTATTGTTGCATTGACCGCTGTTGTGGATACAGAGACCAAAACAGTGTCAGTACAAATGGAAAACTCAATTGATAGTTGGTCACAAAAGCCCACTAGTTATGGTAAATCATCTTCCTTTCTATGTCTCCTCTCAAAATTTCTGGACGTATATGATATGTAGGATATGAATTGATGTGAAACAAACCACTTCATATTCCCTTAGTAGATAGTTTTTACTTGACCCTAAGATTGTAAATAGGTTGCTAGTGGGTTGATGGATTGAGAGTTGGTTGTTGTAAAGCTTCACACTGTTGATATTGTTGTATAGTAAAAAGTTTTCACTTCATTAATGAACATTTAGAGTTGAATTTGCTTCCCAAATTGTTGTTCCATTGTATGTTAATGACTGTTTCATTTTTGTTTGAGTTAGCTTATCGAATTTGTCATTTCATAAATTTATTGATGACATATCTTAAGTTGAGATTGTAGCAGCTTGATGCTATGGTTGTGCTAATTATACTAGTGTACTCTCGTCAGACCAAAGGTGAACTGATGAGCTTCAATTGGTCATCCTGTCTCTCTCTCTCTCTCTCGATGCTTGGAATGAAACAATTAAAGAGGTGATTTGGAGTGTGTCTCATGTTGCTATAACCCAAAAATTTTAAAACTATTGATCTCTGACATCCTTGAATTTCTGGTCTTTTATGCAATCTCAAACTTATAACTTGTTTATTGTTGGGTTTACTTAACATTAGTTTGTTTATCAAGCAAGGAAACAAAGCCACTTATAGTCTAATTCTTTTTTTTTAAACTTCAATGAATAATAGGGTGAAGATTTATTTATGGTGAATGAGAATCAAACATGTCAAACATTTTGTTATTTTTTAAAGTCAGAAGAAGAAATTTGGAGCAGAGAGAAAGTTCATGATAGGAAACAATGATGTTAGAAATCTTGTGGCCAAATGCTATTCTTTTAGTATCTTTGGTGATGTTTTATGCCTGATTGTTGTGTCTCTTATTTGTAACAGTATGTTATCCTCTACCTCAGGGAAGGTTGTAAACCTATGAACATGCTTTATTATTGTGATATCACAGCTTTGCCTCATGGACTTAAGGGATTCAATGGCAATGAAGAGATGCTTCCTTTTCATAAACTTATTGACAACTTTGAAGCACAGTACCATCTTGTTATAAACGATGACACTCTTTTTACTTTCCGGACTAACAAAAATGCTACAAGGTATAAGTTGGTTCGAGTAGATATTAGAGAGCCACAGATTTGGAGAGATATAATTGAAGAATCTGAAAAAGATGTCCTTGTGTCAGCATATGGTGTAAATAGTGATAAACTATTGCTGTGTTACCTGAAGGACGTCAAGTATGTTCTACAAGTACGGAACTCAGAAACAGGCCAGTTGCTTCATAATTTGCCAATAGATATTGGGTCGATTTCTGGCATATCTGGAAGGCGTAAAGACAATGTGGCCTTTATAAATTTTAGAAGCTTTCTTAGTCCTAGTATTATTTATCAATGCAACTTGGATGCTCAGAAACCTGAGCTACAAGTGTTCCGTGAGAGTGCCATCAACCATTTTGACCGCACAGAATTTGAGACCAAACAGGTAGAGATATTTTTTGTGATCTTATTTGCATTTTCAGTTCTTCAGTTCACAGTCAATAATTATTTACATGGAAAACTCTTTAGGTTTTTTTTAAACTTTTATTTACACTAAGAAAATTATAGTCCATAGTAATATGGCCCTTAGAAGTTGAGACATGGTTCTGTAATTTGCGTAAAATTAATGCTTCTCGTTGAAAAGATGGCAGAAGACACGCATTGAATAAATGGCATTCATGTAACCTACAAGAATTACTCAAAATATTTATATATAGTTCCATACTTCAATATAGATAACTATGCTTTAAGTATGAAATGAACAGTATTAATTTTCCAATAACAGGAATGCAAATGCTGGTCCTGATTGTATGCAGATGCAAACAGCATGTATAATTTTAAAAAACCTGAGCTTTGGCACTGAACACCATTGCAGACTTTTGAAAATCTGTAACAGCTAATATCAATGAAAACCTGTTTCTTATTACCGAGCATGAATTTTCACAATGGCTGATTATATCTTTTAATTTGACTGTCTTCATTTTGCAACAAACACATTTATTTTTATTAAGAACTGAATTCTATTTTTTTAATATATTAGGCATCAAATGGATAAACTTTCTGACATACTAATTTTATGGTAGTGATAGTGCAGTGTGTTACCTCCCATACCTGCACGTCAAGTGGTAAAGCCCTAAAACACAAGTGCAACACCAGGGGTGTTAAATTTTGTACCTTGAAAGTTGTTCCCTTTGCCTAAGTCACTAGAAAAGGGGAAAAGTTCACATGAACCTTCTATTAATCACTTGAGATGAGCATTAATTGCACTTTAGAGATTAAAGTGCACTTAATGAAAAATTTAAAAAGTGTTCGAGTGAAATTAATTTTAGGAGAGATTTTTCTCATCCGTCCATCTAAACCAATGTGGGCCCTTGGATTAGATGGCCTTTCAGCTACCCCCATAATTTTTATTAAAGGCAAGTTTATGTGAAGAGGCACATTATTCATTCCAAGCGATTTGGAGAAGAGTTCTTCATGTGTATTGGAGGAGTCGGCTAGCAGGAGAGAGGAAAATGTACAGCACGAATTCCAAGGTGTTTCAGCTTTATTAACATCAGGGAAATTGAGACAGCTAGCACATAAATCGAGGAGCAGGATTTGGGCACGATTTTCGAGCAGGTTCAGCATTTATTACAGACCGTACAGTCCTTACAGAAATCTGTACAGTCTGTACAGCATGTGTTTGTTGGATGGGCACGTGTTTCAAGGCAGTCTGGGCATGCTAATCGAGACACTTGCTGCTGTTTAGGTGGGCGCATTTTTTGAGAATATTAGAGTAATTATGGGCTTGAAATTCTAGGTAGTACAGGCTGTCAGTGACAGGCCGTACTCTGCAGAGGGAGCACGAATTTTGAGACTGCACAGAATTAAAGGAAGCCTCTGCATTGTTTTCTATGCACCCATTCTAAGAAACCGGACACGCCCATATTGGGCCACGTATCGGACACGGACATATTGGGCCACGTATCGGACACGGACACGCTGACAGAGCGTGCCCGACATGTCTCTGCAGCGTGTCCCGTGTTCGGACACGCGTGTCCTAGGACTATCAACGCGTGTCCCGAAAATAGGATACGCAAACGCTGAGATGGACGCGGGGCCTTCTTAAAACTGGTTTTTTCACTTTTCTTTCGTCATTCCAACTTGTGGAGAGAGCCCAAAGAGGTTTTTTTTGCAGGTGAAGAGGATTTGAAGGCTTTGGAAGGGTGCTAAAGTCCATTGAAGGTGGATTTGGTTGGGTGGATTGCAAGCTCAACCATCAAACAAGAAGAACAATGTCTCATTCAGCTAGGGCAGGAGCTAAAGGGCAAAGGAAAGGGAGAAATGCCCCATCTATTGTCTCCCTTCCTATTCCTCCAAACACAATCTCTTCTACTCCTCTTGGTAGTGCTTCATCTGCTGCTAGTGGAGCTCATGCAACATTGAAACCTGTTTTAGCAAGACAACAAGCTCAAGAGAAAAAATACCCTTTGTGGAGGTATGTGACTAGAAAAGAAGGGCCTGGGGCAAAGCTAGGTGGGGGAGGCAATGTGTTTTGGACTTGCAATTTTTGCAAGAATGATTTTAAGAGCACATATTACCTAGTTAAGGGCCATTTGTTGGGCCTTCCTTCTTGTGGGATTTCTTCATGTAAAGGTGTGAGTTTTACCCAAAGGAAAGAAATGGGAAAGGAGGATCAAGAAGGCTTAAGCAATGTAGCAGCAGCAAGCAAGAAAAAGGATGAGGATCCTCTTCCATATTGAGGAAACCCTCTACCATTCGGCCTCCATTTCCACCTAGCAGAGGTGATACATATGCATCAAGAAAGAGGCATGAGAAGAGGTAGACCTCACCATTGCATTCGTTTTCTCCCTCAACTTCATCTCATTCAATGTTGCACGGCCACCATTTCTTTTTGAGATGTGTCGAAGTCTTAGTGAACGAGCTCCATCTGGTTATGTGCCTCCTGGTTCGGAGAAGCTTAGAACCACATTGTTGGTTAAGGAAAGGAAGGAGGTGGACAAAATTCTTGAGCCAATTAGAGCAACGTGGCCCTCATTTGGAGTGAGTATTGTTTCCGATGGATGGACGGATCCAGCACGTCATCCACTTATCAATTTCATGGTATCTTCCCAAAGTGGATTGGCGTTCTTGAAAGCGGTGGATTCTCTTGGGAAATACAAGGATGCACATTTTATGGGTGAGTTATTCATCAAAATCATTAAAGAAGTAGGTGTTGATTCTTTTGTACAAATCATCACGGACAATGCACCTCTTTGCAAGGCCGCTGGCATGATTGTGGAAACTAAATATCCACAGGTATTTTCATTTTGGACACCTTTCATTGTTAATGATTTGAGTTGTTAACTTGTTAGTGTTGTAGAGTCATTTATACTTGTCTTTTTTGCTCTTACAGGTTTTTTGGACACCTTGCATTGTCCATTCCTTGAACTTAGCACTCAAATCTATTTCTTCAGATGTGACATGGATTGGTAACATTATTGAGGATGCACGCCATATCCGTAACTTTGTACAAAACCATACAAATGCCCTCACCATCTACAAAGAGTACACACATCTTTCATTGCTGAAGATTGTATATACTTGGTTTGCTTCCTCATTCATCATGCTCAAGAGGTTGAGGGAGGTCAAAACCGCTCTTGGGTCCATGGTGATTTCAGAGTATTGGTCTTTCTGGAGAAAAACGGATCAAAGTGCTTGAAAAATGGTTAAGGACACGTTATTGGATGATGTTTGGTGGGAGAGGGTGGATCTTACCATTAAGATCATGGAGCCACTCATTTCTTTGTTGCGCTTTGCAGAGACAGACCAACCCATCCTAGCGGATGTTTATGAGGGGTGGGATTCCATGATTGAGTCCATGAGGACCCTTGTTATGGAGAATGAGTGTCCCGAGTATGAGACATCAACAGAGAACTTATGGTCCGCCATTCAGGATATTCAATCTCCAGGTGGGATAATAATTGCACACCTTTGCATTGCTTGGCCGACTCCTTGTGTTAGGATTATTAATCCTCCCTTGTCCAAATTTGGTCATATGTCTAAATTGGGAGTCATGTCTAAATCGGGAGTCCATCTAGTCTATTTATAGTCATTAACACCATTGAGTCCACTTGACCTAATTGGGGCACATGTTTCAGTTACTAAAGTGTGGGGAACACTAATTGAGGCTCACTGCCACTGATTGCACTTGATTGCATCAGTTTAGGATCCTCCTAGACCAATCCCTACAATTTAGGAAGCCACTGGGAGTGCTGAAACCAACCAAGGTCAGTTCACTTCAGTTGATGACTAGTCAAGCTAAGTTAGGAGTCAGTTACATTCAATTAGCGCTAGGTTTACTTGACTGAACACATGTGGGGCGCATTTCTCACCTACCACAGTCAGTTAACCTTAGTCAACACTGAATGTAACACTTGAGTTGTGTTTTAGAGCTCTGATGAACTCCGGTTATGGTTTAGACAAGGTCAGTTAACTACTGAGTCCTCCGATAGTGATTTAGACAAGGTCTTGGTTACCTACAGTCAAGTAGAGTCTAATCAATTTGAACTTCCTCATGTGGATTCAAATTGCTTGTGGCTATTAAAGCCATTTTACTTCATTATAATTATCATTGGATTACTTTTTGATTAATGAAAGCATTCACAGCTGCAAGCTTTTTTTGCACTGTTTCATTCTTCAATTGCTGAGTAAATTGTGAGATCCACTTTGTGAGTTGTGTATTTGTCTACAGATCTATGTGCTCAAATTTACATGGTATCAGAGCCTCGGTGGACAAGACTCCTCTCCTCCTTAGATCTTCAGCCAGATCATGTTTTTTGGCAAATTGCTCTTTCTAGTACTGCACCAGAAGCGGAAAATTTACCACTTAATATCCCAAGTTAAGAAATTGTTGATCAAGCTTGCTTGATCAACTATGCTGGGTGTGAAGGAAATTCCAAAAGTGCAGACTGTCGACCTTACTTTGTATGTTTGATTGTGTGACAGGTTATCAGCTTTTCTTACAACATTCGCTACAAGTAGCCCTTTCTTCTCACTGCATTTGCTACAACAGCTCAGTTCTTTCTACTGCATTCGAAATGACTCATTCAATAGAGCCTCTCACTCCCTTCAACTATCACCAGTGGAGGGCAGACATGGTGGTAATGCTCCGCACCAAAGGGCTCTTCAGACTCATAGAAGAAGCAGAGGAAGAGCCAGATTCAGATAAAGACAAAGCTAAGTACATGAACAGGCTTGATGAAGCCCATGGATACTTGCTCCTCTCAGTCTCTAAAGATCTTTGGTTCCACATCCTAGAATTGAAGACTCCCAAGCTGGTTTGGGACAAGCTTGCCTCCCTATTTGATAAGCATGATGAGATGAGGATCCATCAGCTAGAAAATGATCTGATTACTCTCAATCCATCCAATTTCGAATCTCTGAATGCATTCTTCACAAAGTTCAAGAACCTGATATATCTGTTGAAGTAATGCAAAGTGGAGAAGGATGAAGATCAGCTCATCCTTGCTATTCTCACAAAGCTCAATTCAGACTACTCAGTCTTTGTATCTACCTTCCAAACAGTAAGGTTCACTACTCCAAATTGGAAGATGCCCACTCTTAATGCTTTCATCCAATCTCTTATTTCTGAGAATGATAAATTGATCCAAATGGGGATCATTCGATCTCCCAAAGATCTAGCTCTAGTTGCAAGAGGAGATAAGGTAGCGAATGACAAAGGGAAGAAAAGAGATGAGTCCCCTGTGAAGAAAGAGCAGTCAAAAGAATCTTCAGGTTCGAAGAGAAGCAAGAAGAATGGCAAAGGCAAGGTCCTCTGCTCTTACTGTGGAAGGGGCTTCCATTTAGAAACCTCCTGTATGAGAAGACAACTTGATGAAATGGCTCTTCTCTTGAAAAAGCACAACATTTCTGTACGTGCTAGCGCAAGGAAGGAAGACTCTGAAGAAGAAGAAGAAGAATACCAAAGGAAAGGACATGCATTGAAGGCTTGCTGCACATCAGCACCTGTCTTCCTCATTGATTCTGGAGCTTCCAACCATATGGCTGCATCCAAAGAATCATTCTCTTCTTTTCAGTCCTTTGATGGTCCTAGTATTCAGATGGGCAATAACAGTAAAGTCAAAACAAAGAGGAAGGGCTCTATTCAACTTGAACATGGAAGGTTCAAAGATGTGTTATTTGTTCCCTCCCTAGCTTCAAACCTGTTATCTGTCTATCAGATGATCCATACTAGATCTCCAAAGCGAGTGATCTTTGATCCTAACTCAGTGGAGATCACAGATATCTCTACTGGGAGCATCATAGCAATGGGTACTGCAAATCATGCTTCAAAAGCATATGAGTTCTCACATTTCATGCCTCCTTCAGAACCAGTGCACTCTCAGCAGCTACCTGCAAGGGAAGGTAAAATCATTGCATCTACTTCTTTTACAGCTTCTACTAGTATTGCAGATCCATCTATATTAGTTTATGACCTTGAGATTCAGGGTGACTCAGATCTAGATTCAGTCCCTACTTCCAAACTGGAAGCTAGGAAGATGACTGGAAACTCACCTGACACTCAAAGAGGAAAGACTCTTGCACTATGTCATGCTATCTTACCTTCTTCAGGGAGATGCAATAGACTTCCTGGAAGATGCAATATGGCAAGGGCTCAGTCTTACTACATTCAGAAGAATGGATATGATCATACACCTCTTCATTCAGCAAGAGACAAAGGTTACATTCCTCCTTCCTCCCATCATCATTTTTTGAGAAGAAGGAGAAGTCTACATGCCAGGCCCCAGAATACTTGTGCACAGCACACCATGCATGCTACTTCGCTACCTCATAGAGATGAAGATTGCAGCAACATATTTTCAAGTTTTTCAAACTTGAGACCTGATTCTACCTGCTTAGCTAGAGGGAGGGCTTTTTTCCCATGTGG
>LPNX010717825.1:7417-20559 GCA_001517045.1 Pseudotsuga menziesii
TAAGCTTTTGGTATCCTCTGGAGCTGATTCAAAGGTACATATATTCGAATCCCTTTGAAGGTAACCACCTTATCTACCATCACCATTTAAGATATCAAATAAATCTTTCTTTTTTGACTAAAAAGCAATGTCATGGTAGCAGCTGTGTGTCTGGAACATAAATGGATGGGAGAAGTGTAAATCAAAATCCATACATTCACAGGCAGGAAATTGGCCATCACCGTCACCACTAGCAGATACGACAGTTCAGTTTGATAATATCAATCAAGTTAAATTGCTAGTTGTGCAGGAAAGCCAAATCGCTATTTATGATGCTTCTAAATTGGAATGTGTGTGCCATGTAAGAAACTACTCATATATATATATTTAGCAAATAACTCTTAGTCTTATGCATGCTTTTGTATTGTTATTTTTAATCCTTTAATTTATGGTTTTGTTATATTTGATACAAATGACGGCATATATTCTTTTGCATTGCAGTGGGCACCTCGGGATCCAATGCCTGCATGTATTTCCAGTGCCACATATTCAGGTTACAACGTACTAGTTTATGTCAGTTTCTTTGATGGATCTATTGGAGTATTTGATTCTGAATCTTTAAGGCCGCAATGTCGTATTTCCCCTTCTGCATTTATACCAATCATGGGCAGGTAAGTTGTTTCCTCTCGCAAGGAGAAGGATTATGGTAGTGTACATTACGTTAGGATCTTTTAAATTAAATAGTCTGGCTGTTGCAGTTGGAACCCACTTAATGGAAAAGTTGTTTTGTTTGTTTATATGCAGTGGCAACACCTATCCACTTGTAATTGCTGCACATCCACATGAACCTTATCAGATTGCTGTAGGATTGAATGATGGCGGTGTTTATGTGATTAAGCCTAAAGAGAAATCAGATAATGGAGCTGCTAGTTAAAATCATAAAGATCTTGAACTTCCTCCAAGGTAGCGTAGAGATGGAGTAAAGAATTGTTTATATGCAGTGGCGATACCTATATACTTGTAATCGCTGCACATCCACATGAACCTAACCAGATTGCTGTAGGATTGACTGATGGAGGTGTTCATGCGATTGAGCCTATCAGATAATGGAGCTGCTACTTCAAATCATAAAGTTGTTGAATTGCAAAAGTTTATAGACATGAAGTAAAGAATTGCAAAAGTTTATAGTTGACTCTTGTGCCCCCACAAATCTGTTCACAAGGCAGGAGTAAAGCTTGATGATTTCATAGGTCTGGTGAATTTTGACCAAAATAGGAAGCGTTTTTGTAGACCATAATTTTATATTTTTCAAATCATTATTATGAATGTATATATAGATTAAGGGCATTCAAACACCCCAAGACAGATATTTGCATTTTTTTTTATTGTAGAAATCAGAAAGTGTGTAAAAAACTGGCGAAATCGTCATGCTAAGCTGTTCATAATTGGAAAGTCAATTTAATTATTAATTATGTAGTATTTTCTCGTGGGCATGCTTTTTAAAGAGCTAGTTATGCATTGGCAGAGGTTCTGTTGGGTAATTTCTGGAAATTCCTGTATTTATTGGTTGGCAGAGGTTCTGTTGTGTAATTTTTGGAAGTTGCTCTATTTTGGAAGGAAATCTGCCACAGCTCTGATTTTTATTAATTAAAACGAATTTAATTTAAGATGAATATAATGTTCTGTAAATGTCTTCTTCAGTTATAAATATGTAATGAATAGTATATATCATTTTTAATTAAAATAAATTTAATTTAAATATTCTGTAATTGAATACTTTATTAAGTATGGTACTCATTATAGATGACAATGATGGTTATATCATTCTTTTAATTAAAATAAATTTAATTTAACATGAATATAATATTGTAAATATTATGTAATTGAATACTAAATATAATGTAATAACTACTAAAATGTAATAACCACACATAAAACCACTAAAAATGACTAAATTAGTGACCAATAAATGAGATTAATGACCAAAATTCATATATAAAAGAACAAAAAATTGAGAGACACGTGACCAAACAATGAGATATAAATGACTAAAAAAACGACCAAAATTCGGATATCAATGACCAAAAAACAGTTTTGGTGGCTAATTTGCGGTCTTTTAATACGCGACCAAATTTGGTCATATTCTAGTTTGCTATGTGGTCATTAATTTGGTCATAAATGTGGTCATATATTTGGTCATCGATTCAAATATGACCAAATTAATGACCAAATATATGAACAAATTAATGACCAACTGACAAGCTATAAATGACCAAAATAAAAATGACCAATTTTGGTCACGTAATAAAAGACCGCAAATTAGCCACCAGCGATTGCCAAACCAAAAGTGGTCATTGATATGCGGATTTTGGTCATTTTTTTGGTCCCTAATCTCTCATTTTCCACTAGCGAACCTTGATCAGAGATGAAGGAGACTTTGTTGCAAGAAGAATATTTTTTGGCTTTAGATCCCTGTGCACGACCCCATTATCATGACAATATTTCACCACTTCCATGAGATACTTGAATAAACTTGCGACATCGGGCTCAGAATATCTTTCTTGTTTATGCAACTGGTCAAAAATCTCCCCACTAGCACATATCTCCATAACCAAATGCACATACTCCTCCTCCTCAAAGACAGCCTTCAGGGCCACAACATTAGGGTGCCTCCATGGAAAAGAAAATCTCATTATAAAAATAGTTTGTACACATGTATAAACTTTATGTATGTGAGGACTACCTCTATATTTCTAAATTATATTTGTGTCACATGGATTGAACCTATCTTTCTTCTTCTACATTGTATGTGATCTGGCAAACCCCCGAGTCCTCAGCACAAGAATTGAGTTGAGTATTAAGCCCACCAAGCTAATACAACCTCATATGATAAATGTAGTCATGTAACACTCTCCTCCCATGCAAAAAATCATCCTACCAAGTTTTCTCTCCTGGATTTCTCCATCTTCAACATTTTTGTCATAGATCATAGCGGCCATGTAGCCAAACAACAAAGAGCCCAAAGTAATATTCGCAATCACAATGTTATGATTCACTCCAAAATTGTCCATAACAAACAAGTCAACACTCAAAGAAGCTGCAGTGGAGATGATATATCCAGAGCACATGCCTAGGATGCAAGTGCTAACATAGACAGAAGCAATAGCCCATGTCGCCAAGTAGAAGAAAGCAGGAGGTATATGGATCAGTGCTGCACACATCCACCATGGCCATCTAGCTCTCATGGCCCTGCAATATTGTAATTATATTTATCAGTTCCATTAACCATCGCATTAAAATTCAATAATTGCTATTTTATCAATTGGTGCGTCTTCTACTTTGTTCCAGTAATATGATTCAGAGATATATTGTGCATTCGGAAGGGAAAATTGAAATCAACAACTAACTTTTATGAAAAAATTTTAAATTACGAAATTGCTACAGGGGAAATCTATTTATTAAACATTCTTTTGCATGGAAAAAAGTTTAACTGCGCTTTCCAGAAAAGAAAAAGTAAGTCCATGGGCAGATTTTGATTTTAAGATGGAGAAGCTCAGGGATCAAAAGTAAGCACATGCTCATTAGTTAAGCATCATTCTCTATGTGGCTTAGGATATCGACATCATTGTAGCAGGGATTTCTCCTTGCTACAGGGGCAGGAATGGTTCCCTTCTGTCTATAGGACAGAAGGGTAGATTCCTGTGTGGATAAATGCTGAAAATGAAAACGTAATGTAAATGGACAACAAATAAACTAAGAACAGAAAGAAGAGAGAAGCAACGGTGAACCCCTCTGCAAACAAGGGTTAGGGTTTCACCTCCAATAACCTGTAAACAAATCCTAATATACAATAAAACCTGCAAAACAATGTTAAACATAAACCTGCAAATGAAACATTGGTTAGAAAGCAAAGAAACAAAACATGAAAGACAAGCTATACCGTCTCTGGTGGAAATGGGCCACCATGCCCTAGCTTGTGGAAGCACCTCTCTTGGATGGGGGAGTAATGGCTCAATGGAAATGGAGGAGAGGGAGTGTGGGTGGCTTGAGAGGCAAAGGCCTCAAGGCATCCAAGGGCAGCATAACAGTATGCAAGGGAGAAGTGTTTTGAGAGTGACCCCCACCCTCCTTTTATAGTTTTTTTGGGGTTTTAGGGTTTTAAGTTGTTGGTCCGGGATTTAGCCCCATTCGCCCTAACTTAAGCTCCTTTTAGGGTTTTATCCCCTTTTTGGGGGTTTTAGCTCCTAGGAGAGTATTTTGGGATCCTTTTTGTGGTTTTTAAGCCCTTTTCTTCATCCTTAAGCTGTTTTGAGGGTGTGGGGGTCTAATGGAGGGTCGTGAAGTGGTGTACTCTTTGGGTGGTGTAGGTCATAGAGAGATTAGAGAGGGATTTTTTGGGTTAACAGATTGCCCCTTGATGTGTGAGGGCAGGAGTTCATCGTATGGCCGACGAACATCATAGGATTTTCTGCGGTGAGGTGGTGCTTCCGGGGTTGGGGCATGGTGGATTTTGGTTTTTTGTATTAATATGGTTCCCATCAATGGGTGAGATACAAATAATGTGTGACATGTATATGGACAAGGCGGGAATCCCCATGCTCGTGACAATGTCAAAAGAATAATTTGATCTATGCTCTAAAATACAAGAGCCGATCATATACAACTGATGTTCCAATAATGGTTGCCTCAATCTGAGGATAAATACAATGCTGATCTGGTACATTGGACCCATGACATTCTCATGGAATGCTATATCTTCATGACTGATAGTCTGCTGGATCTGGAATGGTACATAGCTGTATGGAATCGCTGATTGAGAGTCAGAGTCTCTATGGTAGAAGTATGCTGCATCAATCATAAATCTATATAGAAGCACTACTAGGGATTTTGAACACTGTCTCCAATGTAACCCTATTTAGGTCCCTCAAATAGACTCATCAATGTGCTAGAGTCAGGTGACATCCGGGTTCTTCGACCAAATATTGCACGGACCAAACCCTGTACAAATCTCAACGGTGCGATGACGTAGTTGAATTCGAGTAAGTGAGAAACAACCATCCTGAGAGGCACTAAGGGATCCTCTCAATTGGTCCAAGGAAATCATCAATGATGTTAATGAAACCAAGATACAGGGACCTCTGGGTCTATCCTATGGAATATGTGTGTTGGCTTCGATAGAGGGAGACCTTCCCCCAGTCAAGGCAATGATGTTTCCTTGACTAGGAGCATGAGGGAGATAACCGAAAGGTGTGACACAATCTATGGACTAACCCACTGAATGGGGGGAAGGGGGGAAGGGAAACAATTGAGCAAGGGTAGGGGGAGTGTGGTAGACTCAAAATTCCTTTTTTCAAAGTATGATGGCAGGGCAGACCAGGGAATGGGATCATAGCTATAATACCGGGAATGTCACTGTAGATGGGAAATGCTTGGAGGAGGTATACACTTTTGAAATTGATGGGATACAAGGAAGACTCATTATAGAGTACTTTGAACAATGGTGACCCAAAGGGGTAAAGTTTCCAAATTGGTTTCTGTAGGGTGGTTTCCAGGGACACCGTTATGGTACGATCTCGTGGATTTTTTGCGAGCCCGAGAAGGTAAATGCTCGATGGTGCTTTCAAGTTTATAGAGTATGAAAGCATGAAGAAGACTCCAGTGGGGGCTCTTTTTCATTGGTAGTCTCCTGTGCCCGAAAAAGGATAAAAGTGTACATAGGAGAGCTCACCCATCCTGTAGGGGATGAGAGACTTCTTTACCATTGGTATTCCAATCAGGTCAGAAAAGGTTAAACCTATACTGACTGGATGGTCATTCAGATACTTTTATGAGCATGAATGAAACCAATTTTTCTCGGTAATATTTTCTTGATGAGATGGCTGGAAAAGAGCTCATCGACAACTGGTAGTGAGGTTTTTCGTAAGGTGCGGCCCCTCTGCCCGAGAAAGCATAAAAGTATGCATATGGCAACGGTCTTGGCTTGAGTGTGCCAAGGAAGTTCTTATCAATTAATGGTCTACATGGTCCGCAAAAGGAGGTAAACGAGATGATGTAGACGCCCTTTCCTATACTTTCGCGAGCGGGAAAGGAAGCAACTGCGCTCGATAATATTTTCATTGTTTTTAAGAGTCACAAAAGAGATTAAATGAAACTCTAGTGTGGTCAACTGATTGCGGTGGCACAAACGGTGCCCCATGTCGAGATGGTGGACAAAGGTCCAAAGCTCATTCATGCAGTATAGACGGAGCAAAAGGCTCTCAAACATACCAATACATGCATGGGATAAATCACGGCAGAGGCTCGTGGGTCGGTGCGGCAGAGGCATGCAAATCGAGGTGGCTCTCGGACAGAGGTTAGGAGAGAGAGTGTGTGTGTTGTGGTGGACGGGCTTGACTACATGCAATGTGAGTACAAGTCCGGGGGCACTTATATGTGTTGATGTAATTGTAACTTCAGAATGTATTCACTTGTATTTCTTATCTATTGTAACCCGATGTTTATTCCAGGATTTTATCATGTCATGTCATGCCCCGATGTTCCAATCGGGAGAATCAATAATGTAAACAAGTCATGTCAAGTCATTGTGGGTAACCCTCCGATTGTCTAAGGGTTAAAGTCCCTGCAGTTCCGGGGCACTAGGGTTATTAAACTCTCCTAGTAGAGGTTGGCCCTAGTAGGGTTTTTGTCATGTCGAGATTAGTATAAATAGAGAGATGGACTCTATATTTAGCACATATCACATACACACTCAAGTGTAGCGCATAGTTGAGGAAGGAGAAGACACTGTGGCTAGAGAAGAAAAAGGTTACTGTTGTCGGGAGTGCATCTTACTGTTTTGGGGTTTTACCTTTTGTGCTGATTCTATCTCTGAGGAAGTTGTGGGGTTTTCTCCATTTATGGTTTCCCCGAGGAAAAACACTGTGTTCATTGTCTCTTGTGTTTGATTGTTGTGCTTGTTGTTCTCTTAGTTAAAGATCCATATAATGCTAGCTTAAATGTTGAAAAACTAACTTGGTATCGGAGCTAACCTAAGAAGAAGACACTGTGCAGTTGCGGGAACTAGGGATTCCTACTTTGTGGATCTATCTCCACATATTTTCAGCAAAAGTAAGGTGGAATAGCTCTCCTCCTTAGGGCGCATCTTTCTGTTGAAGGAGAATCCAATTCTGAGGTTTTTTAGTTTTGGACTCGATACTGCTGCCGAAAATTAGGGCTTTTCACAGAAGAGGAATTTTTTAGTGAGCCCAGGCCTAGATTGATCTCCTCCCCAAAATCAAAGTTAGGGATAAATTTCAAAGCATTTGGGTGGACAGAACTCTGGAAAAGCAAAACCCTAATTTGCTCCTGAACCAGCTCTGCAAGATTTCGGCTCAAAATTCAGATCCGACATCTTGACCTGGTAAGATCTAAAATATTTTGTATTTGCATTTGAGGTTCTTAGTTAATATGTCTCATCATACCAAGCTTGGTGAAAAGCTTGAGGGAGCTGATAACTTCCGAGCTTGGAAGTATAGGATCTCCCTAGCCCTAGAAGAAAATGAGTTAGACTCCTACATCCATGAGGAGGTTCCAGTTCTAGAGGGAGATGAGGCTAAGGCCTTGCATAAGACGAATTTGGTTATGGAAAAGAGGATCATTACTGATTCTATCAAGGATCACCTTATCCCTCAGGTGTCCTCTCTCAAGACACCTAAAGCTATGTTTGATTCCCTAACCAAATTGTTTGAAGGGAAGAACATAAATTGGAAGATGACTCTGAGAAACCAACTGAAGAATGTGAAGATTCAGAATGTAGAAACAATCTAGTATTACTTCACAAGAGTCTCTCAGATCAAGGAACAACTAGAAGCAGTAGATGAAGAAGTGGAAAATGCAGAGATTGTGATGACTACCTTGAATGACCTCCCTAGGTCATGGGATTCTTTCATCCAAGGAATTTGTGCTAGAAAGAAGTTAGTCAAGTTCAGCAGACTATGGGAAGAGTGTTCTCAAGAAGAAGCATGGATAGCAACTTGAGAAGCAAAGATGGGAAGTGAAGATCAAGCTCTCACTGTACACTCCAAGTCAACCAAAAGAATATCTCGTCACCCTAGAGGTAAGCACTATCACAAAGATAACACTAGAAAAGATTTTTTTAGGGACCTATGTTATACATGTGATGAAGTAGGACATTATGCAAAGAGTTTTCCTAAGAAACCAAAGCTATCAAAGAGGAGCAGCAAAAGAAGACATCATGCTCATGCTGTAGAGGATGATGAACCATCCAAGAAGAGAACTAGATATGAAAGTGAAGATTATTCAAGTGAGGATGAATATGTTTTGATTTCCGCTCTCGTAGGTAACATTACTCATTGAAGTGATGATTGGCTTATAGACAGTGGGGCCTCCCACGGGGACTTCACTTAATGAACATCTCACATAGCACGTGCGATCGTGGGATATTAAAGAATACCCTTGATTTCCAAAGATATTGACCCAAAATATTTTTGTTGAAACCCCCTCCCAATACTTAAAACCTCCTCCCCGCCCCTTTTTATATCTCGATCCTTATAAACCACCCTACCCCCGACCACCTTAAATCCCTCATCCCCCCAATACCTGCAATATATTGGTTCAATATTTAATAATTTTAAAACCCACAATATAAACTAACGTGATAGGATATTGGTAAACAAGTGAAGCCCCCATGGGGCCTCCAAACATATGACAGGATTCAAGGAATCCTTTGTGAGACTTTCAGAACATGAATCACCTCACAAGGTGAAGCTAGGAGATGACTACCAATATCCAATAAAAGGTAGTGGGGAATCTTTCGATAAGCAAGACTCTGGAAAGTATCTAACAATGAAAGAATTATTGTTTGTTCCAGGACTCAAAAAGAACCTCCTCTCCATATCGTCATTAGATGCAAAATGAATGAAGGTTGCATTCATAGATGGTCAAGTCATCATGTCACCAAAAGGAAAGACTATTGATGATGCAGTGATGATTGGAGAACAAAAAGGAGGATTGTACAAACTAAAGGGTCATCCAAAACAAGCCTTGGTCCATGACATAGTCGATCCAAGTGAACTTTGGCATAGAAGGCTTGCACATGTGCATGACAGAACACTACCTATTGCAAGCAAAGCTGTTGAAGGTCTTCCAGAAATCAAAGCAAAACATGATGGGGTCTGCAAAGGATGTGTGAAAGGAAAGAATACAAAGGAGACATTTCCAAGCAGCGGAAGTAAAGCAAAAGGAATCTTGGAAATCATCCACCCCAATGTATGTGGTCCTATGTCATCAAACTCACTAAGCGGGTATGCATATTATGTTTCTTTTATTGATGATTTTTATAGGAAGACATGGGTTTATTTCATGAAGAACAAAGATGAAGTATTCAGCAAGTTCAAGGAATTCAAAGCCTTGGTCGAGAACCACACTGAAAAGAATATCAAGACCTTTAGATCAGATAATGGGAAAGAATTCACTTCAAATGAGTTCAAAGAGCTATGCAAAGAATCAGGGATTAAGAGGGAGTTATCTACTACTTATAATACACAACAGAATGGGATTGCAGAACGAAAGAACATAACTATCATGGAAGCTGCAAAAACAATGCTTCATGATCAAGACCTTCCTATGCATCTTTGGGCAGAAGCTGCTAGAACAATGGTGTATGTACATAACCGTACTCCACATAGAGTACTCAAGAACAAAAATCCTGAAGAAGTCTTCTCCGGCAAGAAACTAGAATTCATCCATCTCAGAATATTCGGCTGTCATGTGTACATACACATTCCAAAAGAGAAGAGGACTAAATTAGATCCTTCATAAAAGAAGGGTATATTTGTGGGATACTCTAAAAGCTCGAAGGCTTACAGAATATATTTCCCAGGATTCAAGAAGACTGGCATTAGCATGGATGTGACTTTCGAGTACAAATTAATACAATGGAGCAAATTATCAATGGAATGATGGAATTTAGTAACAGATACAAGGACTCGTCATCCATGGAAATGGCCTTCACAATCAAAGTGTATAGTGCTACTGACAATCCATTATAGCTCGTTGATATTCCAAGATCCATCCTTTTCTTGTTTGGAAGTGGTGAATACATAGAATAAAACCGATATTATTAAGCCAGCAAAAATTGTTCCTAGCTAATAGGCAGAGGAGATAAACTTGCAAATTCAGAAGTTATCTCAATAGCAGCAACCACGATTAACTGTGATAACTTCAAATCAGGAAATAGAAGCACATTGAAGTTATCTCAATAGCTAGCACATTGAACATTAAAGGAAATTTGAAGTCTAAAATGGGCCTCCTAAGGAAAATGATAAAATAATAGTTAAAATAATAAAATAATAATTAAAATAATAAAATAATAGTTATTAATTTTGGAGGAAGAATGAAAAAAACTACTTTTTGTTCATATTTTTGACATATCTCCCTGTGTATTTACTCAGAATTCGAGCGGGAGAGCTCATTGGATGTAGAATTTAATTCCACATCCAACGAGTACCCACACTACATACTTTTTACAGACCCTGCCACCCAAAAGCAAGAAATGCTTGAAAAAACATGATGATGACATCATCATCACATTTTTTTAGGTGTTTCTTATTTTTTGGGGTAGCAGGGTACATAGAAAGTATGTAGTGTGGGTACTCGT
Source organism: Pseudotsuga menziesii (assembly GCA_001517045.1). Lineage (NCBI taxonomy): Eukaryota > Viridiplantae > Streptophyta > Pinopsida > Pinales > Pinaceae > Pseudotsuga > Pseudotsuga menziesii. The sequence goes on from LPNX010717825.1 coordinate 18,054, forward strand.
TAGATGTGGAATTAAATTCCACATCCAATGAGCTCTCGCGCCTGAAATTTGAGTAAAAACAGAGGGAGATATGTCGAAAAAACGAACAAAAAAAGTTTTTTTATTTTATGGCAAATATGTCAATTCAACCATTATGGTTGACTCATTTTATTGAAATTCTATTGGTTCTTGAATTCCAACTCACAGAATTTATTGTTGGCGTGTTTTCTAATAAGGCCCATTTCAGACCCCAAATTTCCTCTAATGGTTATCCGCACTGTGAGAATCCAAATAGCAGCAGCCACGGTTTGAAGCTAGAACTCATTCCATGGTGAGCACAGAGAGGATGGGTCGAGAAACAGAGCAAGATGCGAAGAAGAGGTGGGATGGTTGTTTGAATCGTGTAGGGAGAGGGAGACATAGGTGGTGCCATTAATGCATGGACATGGATGGTGATGACGATGGATGGAGAGTGACGAAAAGGGTGTAACGGGGATCCCAACGGGGTGACGACGACGATGGTAGAAGGAGCGACTGGAAACGGGGAGGAAGGGATCACCAGTGGCCGGAGGGTCAGCGGGACGATTGCCGTCGGGCAAAATCGTCACGTCGCTAGCCTCTTCCATAATAATATAGTACATGATAATTGATATTACCATAATTAAAACCAATATTATGATTTTCATATGAAATATTTTATGTACATTAATTCAAAATTACATTACAATGAATCAATAACAAATTAAAGGGATTTTTTCCAATAAAAGCATGCATTACTTTTACTAATAATATAGTACACAATAATTGATATTACCATAATTAAAACCAATATTATTATTTTCATATGAAATCTTTTAACTACATTAATTCAAAATTACATTACAATGAATCAATAAAAAACTTACAAATTTTGAGATAAACCTCGTTTAACAATATACTCTATCCTTAATAATATAAGACATACATTTACATTTAATTTTGAATAATATGCTTTATCCTAATAACATAACACATAAATTTGTTTGATTAAAAAAAATATTTCAAATTAGGACAACATTGAAAAATCATGATAACGTTATCTTTCAAGATGTCTAAATATATAATTGAATGTAGAACTTTTAATCACATTATGTTTATTTGTTAGACTTACTAATCTCATTCGCCTTGCCATTTCTCTCTCTCTCTGAAAATGGTATGTTTCTTATTATCGTGTTTCCTTACATTTACATATTCCTTATTACCATAAATAACAAGAAAATATTGCTTCATTTATCTAAAGCTCCTATGACACTCTAGAGTCAAATATTTTCCCAATATTTTCAACTTAAAGAAATTGTTTATTTCTTCCACTACCCTCTTCCTAGTGGAAATCCCACCAAGAAATAATACCACATCTATTATGTACTAGATTGTATATTCCATGAGTTATAGAAGAAATTTTACATTCTTGATATCATGCACTTGAAAACTGATAGGTAATAAATCTCGATTCACTTTATTTCATAGCCAAAAGCATTTATTTATACCTTTACAATGACTCTTGGGATCACATCCGAGAGTCTCTTCATCTTCCTACTATTTACATTAACGTATAATCCTGACGGATTATATTCCAACAATCCCCCTCTTAATCCGAAGGGGTTTTAGTAAGTCCGAGCATGTTTCTGAATCTTTCAAACTTTTCTCGTCCAAGCGCTTTGGTGAAGATGTCTGCAACTTGATCATTTGTGGAACAATGCTGAAGATGGACTGTCTTGGCCTCTACATGATATCGAATCAAATGATACTTTGTGTTGATGTGTTTGTTTCGATCATGGAATCTAGGATTCTTAGCCAGCTTGATTGCAGAAGTATTGCCAATCAATAATGGAGTGGAGTTCTCTTGTTTTTCTTGCAAATCTTCAAGTATCTTCCTGAGCCATACTATTTCTTTCGTTGCTTCAGCTACAGCCACATATTCTTCTTCTGTTGTTGAATCTGCCGGAACTGACTGTTTGCGTGATCTCCATGAGACAATTGCTGATCCAAGACTCATAGTATATCCAGAAGTTGATACTCCTGTCTCCTTATCACCAGCAAAATCTGAGTCTGAGTACCCAATAAGTTTGAAGTCATCCACTTTAGAGTACTTGAGTCCAATGTCTTGAGTCCCCTTCAAGTATCTTAGAACTCTTTTTGCAGCTGACCAGTGTCCTTCACAAGGTTTATGCATGAACCTTGAAAGTATGCCAACAACATAAGAAATATTTGGTCTAGTTGTGGTAAGGTAGATAAGACTTCCTACAAGTTGTCGATACTTGGTCGCATCTTCAAATTCTTTTCCTTCGCTTGATGTGAGCTTCATTTTCTGTTCCATTGGAGTAGAGATAGGGTTGCATTCTGCCATGCAAAATTTGTTTAGTAGTTCTCCAACATATTTTTTATGAGATAGGAATATGTACTTAGGATGTTGAGTGAATTCAATTCCTAAGTAATAGTGGAGATGTCCCATATCTATCATTTCAAAGATCTTTTTCAAATCTTTCTT
>LPNX010717842.1:4347-33502 GCA_001517045.1 Pseudotsuga menziesii
ATATTTACAATAAATTTGAAAAGTTGAAGTAGACATTGAAGTGTCGTTGTCATTTGTATTTGAAACCCCGCCTGGGCAGTTTGAGTATTCCATGCGCACTCAGGGAGAGAATTGCAGTAGCTGTAGCAAGATAAAATTATAGAAATAACGTGTTTCTAAGTCTGTGAAAGCAATAGAAATTATAAAATAGAGAAATCGTGTGAAACATGGTCGAATCAAACAGTGTAGCACCGCGTAGCTGGTTGCTTCATAAGGGTTGAATCAGAAATGTTAAGGATTCGAAATTTGTATAGGAAGCCATTGGCTCCAGGTAGTCAACCATTAACGAGAGGAGTTTTATATAAAGTTGGGCGTACTCAATTGTGTAACTTTTCTCCCACATCTGCTGCTTTGCTTCCTGTTTGTCTCGATTCAGAAACATGGAATCCAAAAGTGCTGTTGAATTGAAGATCAATGAAAATGGTTGGGTTATTCAAATCAAGGGAAGCCTGGATCTACACCAAGAAGAAGAACTGAAAGAGTTGTGTATGTCCGTGTTTAATGTGCCCAAAGAGTTATTGGCAGTGAAACCTGAAGCGTACACTCCTCAGTCGATTTCTATCGGTCCCTATCACCACTGGAGATCTGAGCTCTATGAGATGGAACGCTACAAACTTGCAGCTGCTCGCAGATTTCAGAAAAGAATCAACGGACGCAAATTTGAATCAGTGGTTGTGGAAGAGTTTAAGAAGCACGAATGGAAAATCCGGAGCATCTATCACAAGTTCCTCGATTATAAGGAAGAAACCTTGGCGTGGATCATGGCTCTCGACGCAGCCTTCCTTCTCGAGTGTTTACAGTTCTATGTTAGGCAAGCTGACCAAAGCTCTGACGCTGACGTCAAGCAGCTCGGACGAATCCTAGATCCAAGTGGCACCAGCGCTACCCACAATTCCATTGTGAGAGATCTGATGATGCTGGAAAATCAATTGCCGCTCTTTCTATTACAAAAGCTTTTGGAGTTGCAGTTAGAATCTGAGGCCAAGGCAGAGGAGAGGCTCTGTGCCCTTCTAAGGCTTGTGTGCAAATAATTCTCTCCTTTCACCTTCAAGCTGCCCGAGGATTCGAAGATCCATACTGTAGAGAGAGGCCACGTCCTGGAGGTGCTGTACTACGCTATTGTTCCTGTTCCCAAGAATCAAGATCCTAATATTGCAAAAGAGGAAGAAGAGAACGAGGCACCCATTGTTGCCGAGGAGATGTCAACCCTAACACGAGCCTTCAGTTTGTTATGGAATGGTCTCTCCTCTTTAAACATTGGCCCTGTTCGATTTCTCACCAAGTTGACTCGGCGAGCGCTCAACGGGAGGGCTGTGCAGCTAGTGATGAAGTTGCCCTTGCGTCTTCTTTCTATTCTTGGGAAGCTACCTGTTCTCAGTGTCTTGAAAAAGCCGTTGGCTCTTCTTGTCAATAAATATGCCACCACAACTGAAGATGAGGATGGAAAAGGGGAAGGGGAAGAAGAATCCGTGAACATCATACCACCCACGCGAGACGAACTGGCCATTCCATCTGTGGCAGATTTATACTCTGCAGGAATCAAATTCGCTCCTACTGACGGCGATCTCACCTCAATACAGTTTGATGAAAAGACGGCCACACTTTACCTTCCAAAAGTAAAGCTGGACTGTAAAACAGAGGTTATCCTGAGAAATCTGGTGGCATTCGAAGCTTCGGCGGCACCGGGTGCAATGGTTTTCACACGATATACCGATTTCATGAACGGCATGATCGACGCCGAAGAGGATGTGAGATTGTTGAGACAAAGTGGAATTATTTGCAACCACCTTCAAAGCGACACAGAGGTTGCGAGCCTCTGGAACAGCTTGGGCAAATGCGTTAAGCTCACAAAGGTTCAATATCTAGAATATGTTATAGACGATGTGAATAGATACTATAATAGAAAATGGAATGTTGCCCTGGTGGAATTCGTGAACGGACGTATATTCGGATCGTGGCAATTGCTATCTCTGCTAGCTACAACGATACTTTTGGTTTTCACTTGCTTGCAGGCTTTCTGCTCTGTGTACGATTGCAAGAAGTGGTTAAGCAATGTGCAAAGCTAGAGGTACACGCGACGCGAGAATCCATGTTGAAACCTCCACAGCAATCCAATCCAGGTCTGTCACATCTAATGGTTTTCTAAGATTTCGGTTTTGTTTGTTCGTTCTTTGTTCTGTGTATTGCTGTTGTTACATCCAACATTGACTCCTCCCGAAGAAACTCCCGAGCGGTAGCAAATAACGTGCACACAAAGAGCTTTGCTGAATGGAAGGATGTGCTCTACCCATCGTTGAAGTACATTGTATCATGCTCTATACTGCCGCTCCTCCAGTACTCCTCGGTCCCTCTAGCTGCATGTTACTGACCCTCCCTATCCTGCGCGGAGAAGAAACACCCAATGGGGGGGAGAGCCTTAACACACTCTTAGAGCAATCCCCTAAATCAAAATTTTTAAAGTTTTGTGAGAGTTCAATTTATGTATTTTTCATTGCTTCGAATTTTTGAACGGCGTAACAATTATATTTGTTTTTTGGTTTTATTACGTGGATAGGTTTTATTTGAGATTGGGGGTGGAGTAGGGTTGTTTTTTAATTTACTCATAAAAATGAGAGAAGTGTACTTTCAGATTGATTGTAGGGCACTCCTTCAAAATTGAAAAAAAAACAATTATAACAACAAAGTAATATACACTAGTGGAAAATGAGAAATTAGTGACCACGAGACCAAAATTTTTGGTCACCACAGTTTTTTTAAAAAGATAAATGACCAAAATTGATAATTCTAAGTTAACTAACTAAAAACGACCAAGATAAATGACCACTTTTGGTCACTGGATAAAAACCAACTAAAAAAGACCAAGATAAATGACCAAATTTGATCACGGGATAGCTAGACTACAAATGACCAGATACAATTGGTCATTTATTTGGTCGTTTTTAGTTGTGTTACTCTGACAATGGAAAAAATTACAAATTTGACAATGCATTTGTACATTTTATTAAATTCTAACACTACAGATGGATTCAAAGGCCCGTACATTGTATATGAATTTAGAGAAGGGTCTCTGAATCCATCTGCAGTGTTAGAATTTAGTAAATAAATAATGTACTATCATAATATCACTCTCCTCATAAAAACATCAACAATTTATCGTTATAATTCCTTCTCAAAATACTAGACATGATGCAGTTGGTTTCTCTGGGCTTGAAAAATAATACTAATGATTTTGTTTTCTTAAAAAAAAAACTATCATCATTAACATATAAAACATTAATATATAAATATAAAACTTCATATATAAACAAACATTAATATTTAAATTCACAATTATAAACTAAAATCAAAGTCTATGTTACTAAAACACATTTAAAATATAATATTATTAAAACAAATTAATATATAAATATAAAATTTCATATATAAACAAAATATTAACATATTCGATTATAATGCAGGACACCTCCCAAAAAATGAGAATGGCCGCAGAGGAAGATGAGAAGGCGTCTAAGAGCCCTAAGGATCTTCGCCGTTATTGTTGCAAAACCTGCGGAATCACAAGATCGAAACGCATCCTGCTCAAGCTTCACATAATTTCTAGTCACAGACGAGAAGCCCTGGAAAATGATGAAAGATTTGCTTCAGAGACAAAAGGGCAGAGCCACAGGCACTCGCTATGTGTCTGTCAAGACTACGGGGCTTCGTTTAATAAGCCTGCTCATCTCCAACAGCACAAGATATCACATACAGGCGAGGGTTTGCAGGTCGAAGATGGTGATGCATGCACAGCATTGGTCGAGATTTTGAAAGACGCCGGCACTGATTGCAGCCCTCAATGGGTTCACAGGAGTACACCGTATGCCCATCTTTTCTTGGATGCATTTTATTATAATTCATTTCAACTATATTTTAAACAGTCTGTGGGTTTTGGGGCGGCTTGCCTCAATAGGGTCGATCCCAACAGCGGCGTGGATAGGAGGACGGGTCCTTTGGCCTATCGTTCTGAAAATGAAGGGTATGCTTTTAATACCTATTTTTCTGATTCGGGATATCAGACAGATGTAGAAAATTTTCAGATTTTTGTTAAACTTCCCTCAGGAAAAACTTTCTTGCTGTGGGTTTTTGCTGAAGATACAGGGGAGACTCTAAAAACCCTGATAGGGCAGAAAGAGGGCTACTCCCCAACTCTTTTTTACATTCTGCATGAGGGTAAAGTGCTTCATGAGGGTGATATGTTGAGGGATTGCCAGATTAACAAGAACTCTACTTTGCATGTGATGTTTCGTTTGCGGGGGGGGATAGTTGGGAACAGAGGAACAGCAGGTTCCTCTTCCTACAAAGACGCAGCTCGTTCAAAGGGGCCACATCCCACAGCAGCTCCACCATCTTCACAACCCAAGCCGTATATTGTGGAGAAACTGGATGTTATCCCATCTCTAGAGGTCAAGAATACAGAGGTAACACAACTCTTCAATACTCTACAAACACATGCTCTCATTTGCCGTTTTAATGGTTTTTGGCCCAGATCTTTTGATCTTCATAACTGGATCTATACACACTGGACAACAAATTGTCAAATTCTTTTATGTTCCAAAGGATTTTTTGTTGTACAGTTTGAATCAAAGGAAGAATATCAGAAGATCATTGAGCAGGTTCCTTGGTTTTGGGGGAGAGCGGGGCTATTCTTAACCCCCTGATTCCCTGAGTTTGATGCCAACACCATGGTGGTAACCAAAATTCCGGTATGGGTGCGGCTACCAAACTTGCCCCTTCCTTTCTGGCATCATCTAGTACTGGAAGACATTGGCAATCTGCTTGGGAAGTTTATTAAAAGTGATTCTGATCTGAATGAGCAGGGTTTATTTACTTATGCAAGAATCTATGTGGAGATTGACCTAAGCAAAGGTCTTCCTGATAGAGTCCAGCTGATATATGAAAAGCATAAATGGATCCAGGCACTGGACTATGAAAATACTGCTTTTAGATGTATATTTTGCCATCTGACAGGACACTTACAAGATTCGTGCCCACTTTCAAAACGGTTTCCCAAAAAGAAACAGGGGATGCCTCCAAAAAGGAAAACATGGTAGGCAGATTATGCTCCCTCTATTGATGAGGATTCAGAAGGTGAGGAGAGCCAACTAGAAGAACAACAACAGGACGAGGACATTGAGGAAACAGTGCATATAGCTGAAACAGTGGAGGCACATCACTCAGAATCAACAAATGCCGGTAAGGAAACAATCCTGGAACAACAAATAGCTACTTCCTTAACCGGGTCAAAGCGTGCACATGAATCCGAAAATTCAGATTCAGATAAAGATAAAACGTCTGTTCAACCAGTAGCGGAGCAGGCGAGTAAAGCACTGATTGTAGTTGCACCTCAGCAGGGGGGATGGACAGAAGTGAAAACAAATAAGAGGGGGAAGAAAGGGAAATTAGAGGATTATTATAAAATCCCTAATTCCTAGAAAACTCATGTCCTACTATTGTTTTTTGTTATTTTTTCTGCAGACCTTTGGTCTTGTCTCGGATGTGCTTATGCACCTACAGAATGTAATTTTGTATCGCCTCAGCTTGAAATAAAATTACGCTTTTTTTTCTTGGAAAAAAAAAATATTAACATATTCACATATATAAATTAAAACCAAAGTTTAATAACATATTTATGATATAATATTGTAAATAAAAAACAAAATCATTAAAAAAATGTTAATACACACCCTAGCAGTGATAAAGATCCCTTTGACAAATGTTGGATATGAAAGACCCAATGATTATCCCATTCTAGGTGGTTCACCAAGCCTAAAATGCTCTTCCCACAAGCGAGGTGGAACAATTGGTATACCCAGCTATTGGGGAACACTCCATGTGAAATCCCATAATTTGGTCGCCCGCCACAGTTCTAGAGTGTGGTTTGATGATGGCCACGAAACCCATAAAAATATGTCTCTATCTACTTCACTACATAGATGTTTGGCTCCATTGGCGCCAATTTTGTTTTTTTATGATGGTCGTGAAAAGTCTCCATCTGCTCCACTACATAGAGATTTGACTCCAGTGGTGTAAACATTTTGGCCATGGCTTGATTGGCACTAATTGCTGGATAGACATACATATTTTCTTTTTGTTGCTGCCCACAAATTAAAGCACCGATGGAGGCATAGACACTACAGGAGGAAGAAGGGCAACAGGGTTTGATGCTCGTGTTCGTAATGCGGATCCAACAGATGCTTTTTATCTAGCTGTTGATCCAGTCACATATATAACAGAGCCAGATTATGATGTTCGAGATAGAGATGAAGAGTTTGATTTTCCGGATCGAGGTTTTTATTTTATAGATTGAAAAGAAGAGTCTGATTGAGAGCCATGCCCAGCGTACCCATAACAAGCATCGTTCAGCGAACGTCATATGGTGTTGATCAGCGACGAGGGTCAACTAGCTAGGTACACAAATTTTCGGCGAGGGTTTTATGATGGCAGTGAGGGAAATCCATTGGTGTCAAAATTTTGGCCATGTATCGATTGGCACCAAATTTTCGGTGAGGGTTTTATGATGGCAGTGAAATCTATTGTGTCAAATTTTTAGCCATGGCTTGATTGGCACCAAATTTTTGGCGAGGGTTTTATGATGGCAGTGAAATCCATTGTGTCAATTTTTGGCCATGGCTCAATTGGCACCAAATTTTTGGCGAGGGTTTTATGATGGCAGTGAAATCCATAATAATATGGCATGATCTACTCCTCTATGTAACGATTTGGCTCGAATGGCGCCATTTTTTTGGCTTTGGTAGCAGGATAGGGCGTTTGGGTTTGAGGGACGATTCAATAACTCAAGCCTGTTAGAGAATGTGTTTGGGGTTTGGGAAATTCTCTATATATCTTGTTGTCATTGAAAAAGACACAACAGCACATGACAGAACGTGGAGGCTCCTAAAGAGGCGGACGAGGGATTTGCAGGCACAAAATTCAAATCTATTTCTCCTTCTTAGGTTAGTAAATTCCCTGTTTCCTCTGCCCTTTTTTTTTATGTGCCTTGAAAGTATTTTTTGTCGATGTGAGGAGGAAATAGATTGATTTAGCATGATTTTTTTCTATACCCATAAAATGGAGTGGACATGAAGCCTCTGATATATTGGCAATATAATGATCTAACATGAATTGAACATTCTACGAGAAACATAACCATGTCGAAGAGTGGTCTACTTTTTTTTTGTGCTTAAAGAAAATGAAAAATACTTTGGGATTAGCCAAATGGCCTCTGTGCAAAAGAGAGAGACAATATCCTTAATATAGGTTGTGTCTTGACTAAAAACTCAAGACACAAAGGATCTCATTTTCATTGAGAATTCTTCATGGCTTGGGATTAAACTGTAAGAATGAAGTTCTTTTCCATGACTATAAGTTGAAATAGGATATCGTCGTTCAGTGCCATCTCCATCTGGTTCCTACTGTCATCGTTCTTTTCAATATGCTTGTTGTCCTTTCTCTTTCAACAAAAATGTGCTCAATTGTTCCTAGACCTTAGGTGCAATTAAATAAGTTGACTTTCAAAATTTCTTACAAACCATAAAATACTACAGTACTTTCTAGGACCATGCTCCAAATGGTTGTCATAATACATATTGTAGAGAGAAAAAAAGCCTCCAATGCTCATGATTTTTTTGATTCTAGAGACAATGCTAGAAGCATGCTTGTCATTTCTCATTTCCCNAAAGCCTCCAATGCTCATGATTTTTTTGATTCTTGAGAAAATGCTAGAAGCATGCTTGTCATTTCTCATTTCCCAAGCATATTTAATGATCAACTGTGGCACATATCAAGGGTCATAAAATTTATTGATCTAAAAAGAACCATTTGAAAAGGATTCAAGGAATAGGATAATAGCCTTTCTGTAAACCTGCAAACCCTTAAGATAACTAGATAAAATATTTTGTTTTAACCAACTATCATTTGCTACACATACCATATATTCTAGCTTTAATCTTTGTTAAGGGACAACAAAAGTTCCTTGCATTGGTGGTTTAACTGTAGACTTGAATTTGAAGAATCAAGTCCTACATTAGTTCTACATATGACAACTTCAAACTGATTTGATAGAGAAGCAATTCCCTTTATTTATTATTTTCTCGAGCTTGTTATCTTGCAAGTTGCTACAAAAGGGTTATTTTCAACATTGGCTACTACCCTTGCAGCAGATGGAGTACTAGCATTAGTAGAGATATATGAGCTTGGAGGTGGGGGGACACCAACACTGACATTCCCATCTTTCTTTTGACCTTTACCGACTACCATTGCTGATTGTGCCATGATTTATGTGGAATGAATGAATAAAATCACCATTGTTGAAGAAATGGAAAATATGGTTTGCGAATTCACCTTCAAAATACATGGAATCCCATCAAATCTCGGTTTTACTATTCATCTGCACAATGGAAAATTTTGAGATATCTTTCCCCCTCTATAGAAAGTGAGAAAAATTATTGAGATATTTTTTGAGAATCTTATATGTCACTTTTCTACCCACATGTGTTGGACATGTGAGACACATCTAGGACATGTCTTTGACATGTGTTTAGTATGAGTCTTGTTTCAAGACATGTACTAAACATGTGTCGAACATGTTTCATAGCGCAGCCATGCCAAAGACGGAATATGGATATGGAACCCCTAAAGGATGTGTCTTGTTGCTTATATGCTTAGTGTAGCACTCCACTTGGGTTTTTTTTGTTGGCTTAACTAGCCTAGTGTTTACTTGTGGACTTAATCCATGTATTATTGTTGGACTCCCTCACCTAATTATATATAAAGGGAATATAGTGTCTTTGTTATAACTACGTTGTAACTTAGATTGATATTTGGTGTGATGCTAGCCAATGTTTTAAAGCTTGAACTCGGGCTTGGAACTAGTCAAGGGTCAGCCCCACTCAAACCAGAATCGACATTGAGTTAGATCAATTTGAAATTAATGACTCAATTTACTAAAAAATACATAAGATATTATAAATTTAATGAAAAAAATAAAGATTCCAAACTATGATCCCAAACCATTAGATAAAAATATGCAAAGTCTACTTGTGTGTGTGTGTATGGATCAGAACTTAATATATCAAAATGGCATGAAGTGCACTACATATAATAATCTGAAACAAAATACAATATCAAGGAGGCTCTAAATAGCCTCTAGAGTCTTGAGGGCCCTTGAAATTTCAATTTGAAGTTGGAAGATAGGCTGTAGTATACCCTCTTAATCTTGCCTCCTAAGTCCTAATTGAGATTCCAACAAGGCACAAGAATTGCCAAGATCAGTCTAAAATTTAAGTCTATGACTCTATTCTAAAAGCTCAAGCCTCCAAATGATCACAAATGATGAATGAGAGAAGTGACAACAAGTGTCGAGTATTGAAGCCTGTGGGATGCATGTGAGAATATCCTTGATGGCTTGTGTGATGCACATGGGAGAGATTGGGTTTGAATTTTGGTGCGATGCTGGCTTGTTTTGAAACTCCATGGATTGGATTGTAGAGCTTGGTGGGATTCCTTACTTGGCCTTTGTATTGTGGGCCACAGTTTGTGGCAGTCACAAATGGACATTGTAGATTTTGGAATGCATTGAAGAGTCCCTGCTTTAGATGAGTTGGAAGGATCTGTTGTACCAGCTTGGGATGAGCTAAGGTTTTGTACTTTATCTTCATTACTATGATAATATGAAGTGTAATACCATTGTTTTCATGAATTTGTGTTGAAGAAAAAAAAATTCTCATGCATTGAGCAAGTTTTATGGTTGTTTTATTACAATGATTTATTAGGACATTGGGGCTGAAAGCTATGTTGTTTTAGCATGTTTAAAGAAAATTTCATATCAGATTTATTGTTGTTATGTTTCTGTTGTAATTGAAGTAGTATTTATATTTGTGTATTGAGATAGATCTTTCCATAAGGGTTTCTAAAATGATCTATGCTTGGATCCTTTGCGGTGTCTACATTTTTTGAGTTTACCTAGAAGTAGTGCTAGGAAAAGATGGCAGGGTTGGAACAAATCCTTGCAACAAGGTACCCATATGGATATGATACTTGTGAACTGTGGATGCTGAATGATGGACTCCTTAATGTAGAGTCCATGTCGTATAATATACATGAACCATTGATGCACAATGGAAAACGTTTCAATGTCGAGTTCACCCTAAATATATCCATAATCGTATGCCGGAAGCTCATATTGATGTAGTATGGTTAACATGACATTCAAATTGAGTGTCCCCAAAAAATCCACTTAGCCATACAACATAAAAATTGAATTTCCCGCAAAAGATTGTTATTAAGGCATAAAATGGAATGACAACACACATTGAGAAGATTCATTAAAGTTGTTTTTGTGATTAGGTCTGCATGGGGATGCCATGATCATTTTTATCATTATTGGATGGCCTCTACCCATCATTTGTTGGTTCCATGTGATGTACGAGTTACAACATCATCCCAACTAGCACAAGAGTTAGGGATTTATCATTTAATGAGGGTTGTAGGAGAGTTGTGTGGCTAATTTTGGTGACACTCTTGCCTCTCCTTCATGGCTTGGGTAGATCTATGTCGTGGCCTCCCTCTCTCCCTTGAGATTGCATGAATTGAGGAAGAGGGGTGAGATACTTGGTAGGGGGTTCCCTGCTTATGGTGCATGGATTTCCATCTCAATAATTTAAGAGTTGGAAAAATTGTACCACTTCCAGTTCCACTCACTGTGATTTATAGTGAGACATTAGCTCAAATAAACATGTTGCTGACCCATGAAAAAACTTTATTTGTTTGGGGCATGGGCTTTAAATAAAATTTCATTCAGTGTATTTCTAGATTAAAAACAAAATTTCAATTGTAATGAGTTGTGACTCTATGAGGCAAGTTGAAACTCGACACTTCAGTGTAATTGATCTCTTTACATGGTAGTCTTTTATGAAAAGGGAGTGGAGAGGATATGGATGCATGATTTTTAGACTTCCAAGTTCACTTAAAAAAAAACCAAAAAAGGTTCTTAAGGATTTCAATCTATTGACAGAACGAACGCAAAGGACGTAGGGTTTCTAAGATCTAGTCTATGGCAAACAACAACCCAACCCAAGATGAAGGACCAAACAAAGGTAGCATTTTCAGGTCCACCAAAGGTTTCCAACTTTCCACACTCTACAAATTTTGAAGATCTAGGTATAATGTTTAGGCTTGAGTCTTTGAATTTTATTAAGTTGGGTGTCTAGCACATGTTTGTGTCACTACCACCTATGCCCATTGATTGACTTTTCAAGTCCTCCCATCAGTTAGGGGAGAATTGAATCTCCAACTTTAACAAGGAGTATGGAATAAGCTCTTTAATCCAATACAAAACTATCTTGTCAAGGTTAGAGAGTTTGAAATCCTCCTTTAGCTTTTGGGTCGAGGGATCTAGCGATTGGTATGAGAGTCAAAACGTCTCAACTAGTTCTAACTTTGTCTGCTGAAAAACCATAGTGATTGGGTAGAGTCTTGCTTCCATGTAATAGGATAGGAAAGTGTGACACTAGACTCATTGGTTTTAAAAGACATGCCAAATTTGAACCCTTGGACAAAGTTTTGAAGAGCTTGATAAACTCCTGGGAAAAATTATATTAAGGAAAAGTTGGAAAAACAAAACATTCATTCCTATGATTTACCATGTTTTATTTCATCTTAATTACTTAGTTTGTTTTTTTTTTTTTACTTAAACATAGGAGTAGATTATAAAGAAACCGGTAAAATAGCTACCGCGTGCTTTGACAGAAATACATAGAGCCTTAGCTTAGTTGGATTATAGTTCAAAATGGATCTAGGATCCAGTGCTTCCAACGGATAGAAAACAGAGCTTAAAGAGAAAGGAAAGCGTAGATTTATCATACGAGAAGATTATTGCTTGAACCAGGAACTTCAGGCATTCAACAGACTACTATTCATTTGCCCAATTTGGCTTTCAGATTTGCAATAGCAGATTCCAGGGCGCTTATTCGATTCCCAAAATCTCCATGAACATTTGCAGTGTCCTTGAAATTTGTGTGAGATTCTTCCTTGAAGTTTTCTAGATTTTCATTTGAGGCTGTGTGGTCTACTCTTAGCTTTCTGAGGTCTTCATTAAAGAGATCCCATGCTTTCTCCCTCGCCTGGTTGAACTCTTGCAGGAGTTTATCTTGCTGATCCAGCCGTGCTCTGAGCCTTCCCAATGAAGTCTCCAAAGAATCAATTTTTGCTTCAACTGTGGGCCCAGATTCTGAAGAGGAATCCATTTCAATCAGCAGGAAAGGAGAGAGCCGTTCAGTTTTATGCCTGGAGACTGATTGCAGACGCTTCAACAAAACTAGCTTTGGCTTTCCAAAGTGTAATTTCTCCACTGCAATTTCAGCTTCGTTTCTGAAGAGGATGATGAGATATGCTTTCAATAAATAAAAATCTGGCATGGGATCATAGTCACGGGTCCTCCTCCTTATGCAATTTTGCTTAGATATCCTGGCAAAGAATTGAGAAAACGTGGTTCAGACCATTTTCTTATGCGATTTGGTGTAGATTTCCTATCAGTAAAGGAGGTATAACGAGGATCAACTCTCTTCCTTCTGCGATTTGGCATATAATTCTTGGCAGTGTAATTAGAAGAACGTGGATCACGTTTTCTTGGCAGGGAAGAAGAGCACGCTGGAATTTGATAATTATTCTGTAGCATCTATGGAATGTCACATCTGTCTTTAGTTCCATCATTGACTAAGACCCCTCTTCCCAGTAGAGTCCCATGGTTTGCTGCTGTGTCAGCCATCGAATTTAGGGCACGAAGCACATGATAAAGTCTTATTGTTTGAAACTTTTTGCTTAAAGAGCGAATTTTCTGATAAATTTGAGCCAGCTTGAGGTGAGTAGGACGTTTCTTTCGATTTAGAGCAAGAATCAGCATTCTAGAGTCCCCAAAGATCGTCAGCATGGTGATTCTTTTGGACAGGGCAATCTTTAGACCCTGCAGTAGTCCACAAAATTCGGCGATATTATTAGATTCAGTACCGAGACCCCAAGAGTAGGTACTGATCATATTTCCATTAGCCGTGCTGATCACTTCCCCACAACCAGCTAAGCCTAGATTACCCTTTGCAGCACCGTCGAAGAAGAGACAGTGATTGTTCAGAGAAGATTTCTAGCTGGTAAATTCAGGTTCCTCAATCCTAATTTCCCAATGGGCTGGTTGAGGCTTATTAGGCAGGGGTCTATTCTGAAGGTTGGATATAATCAAGCTTAGCCAATGCGCCTCTTCAGGAAGGAGACAGTTAGAGTCATTCAGATTATGCTCCAAAACTTCCCCTAGAACTGCTCTGGCTTGGATGGCAATTTTATCAAGTTGTCTTTCATGGTCCCTAAAAATATGGTTGTTTCTCTCTATCCACAGCTTCCAGCAAATGGCTTTTGGGAACCAGTTCCAGGTTGTTCGAAGAAGAGGTTTCTTGGACAGTTGAAAAGGGGACAGATTCATCCAGTTTGAGAGCATCCCTTGGATAGTATCTGGAATATTTATTCCCGGATTTAGTCTCAAAGCTTCTGTCCATACATTTTTGGAGAATTGACAGCCAAGAAAGATATGATCAGCAGTTTCTTCCTCACTTTTGCAGAGAGGGCAGCGAGTAGGGCCTTCCATACCTCGTTTCTTTAGATTTTCCCCTAAAAGAACGCTCTTGTGGGAAAGAGTCCAGCAAAAAAAGTCAATTTTTGGAATGAAGGGATTTGACCAAAGATACTTCCAGACCACCGGATTGGGGGCAGCAGAAGGGATTGCTTGGCTGATCTTGTAGCCTTCTGAAGTTAAGTAATTCCCTAACATATTTCCCCACCCTATTCTATCTCTGGAGTCTTCTTTAATAGGAGCTTTGCCTTGGAGGAGGCTAGTAAAAATTCCAACTTCTTTAGTTAGATCAGGGGGGGGTCTCCAAGGTCGCAGCCAATCCAGAGGTTGTCCTCCCAAGCTGACAGGTCCCACAGCGTGGTGACTCCTTTAACCAAGAGCCAATGTTTGATGTTGTCAACTTCCGTGCATAACCCCAGAGGAGGTTCTCCAAGGATTGAGTCTTCCCATACTTTGATATTCTTCCCATTCCCTGGTATCCAGTAAAGGTTCCTTTTGAACATATCCAGCGCTTTAATACATAGTTTATAAATAGGAGATCCTTTTCTGTTTAGAGGTTGCATGTCCAGGCACCTCTTCTTTGTTCCAAGAAAATATTTTTTGCGGAGATCTTTCTTACTCCAGCTTTCTTTCCCGGTGATCATCTGCCAAAGCAGCTTTGCTCCTAGAGCTAGATTTTGGTTGTGTAAACTCCGAATTTGAAGCCCTCCTTCATCTCGTGGATTGTTTATCTTATCCTAGCTGACAAGGTGGTTTTTTTTTTCATTCCCTTTGCCCCCTTCCCAAATGAATTTCTTTAGAAGTCCTTCTATCTTTCATATTGATGAACCTAAAGCGAGCAAGATAGAGGATTGATAAATTGGCATGCTGTTGAGTACAGCTTTTATAAGAGTTGTCTTCCCTACTAGGTTGAGCCAGTTAGCATTCCATCTTTGGATTTTGTCTTTGATTTTGTCTATAGTAGGCTCCCAATATGCTGGTTTGATTTTGATTTTGCAGATGGGTATGCCCAAGTAAAGGAAGTTATCCCAATCCATAGTGCCTTCCATTTCAAGCGATCTTGTTATTTCCCTTAGCTATCTAGCTGAGCACTTCCAGCTGAATATTTTGCTTTTCTGAAAATTTATTTTGCTACCGGATACCTTTTGGTATAAGTCCAGCTCATGTTTAAATTGTTCAACTGAATGGTTGTTTGCTCCCCCTAGCAATAGAGTGTCATCAGCAAATTGAGCATGGTTTATGTCACGGACATTGTTCGCTATTCTTAGACCTGGCAGCATGTGGATTTCCTGACTGAGATTGAATTGAAAGCTGAGCATTGATGCTTGAATGGCATAGAGAAGAGGGGACAGTGGGAATCCCTGTCTTAAGCCCCTGGAGGCTTTGAAGAAATTTGTTGGCCTGCCATTGAATAGTGGGGCTATCCATGGATCACCCACGCAGCCTTTGATCTAGCTTATAAAGGCTTGTGAGAAGCCAAATTTTGCCATAACAGCAAACATAAAATCATGTCTTACACGATCAAAAGCATTAGATAAATCAAGTTTAATGGCCATACCTTTTTCGTTGCGCTGAAAGCTTGAGTGGATTGCTTCTTGGACGAGAATGATGTTGTCGAGAATTTTCCTGCCTTTGATGAATCCACCTTGATTTTCTGGTACAATTCTTGGCAGAATTCTTTTTAGTCTAGTGGCTATAATCTTGGTGATAATCTTGTACCCTATGTTACACAAAGAGATCAGCCTGAATCTATTGAAGTTGTTGGCACCTTTTTCTTTTGGGATCAGAGCAAGGAATGAGGAATTGGTGCGTCCTCCCAGCTTGTTGACCTTTTGAGAATACTGGATCATTTTTAAGAGATCAAACTTAATTATTGACCAGCAGCAAATGAAGAATATTGTTGTGAAACCGTCAAGACCAGGGGCACTGTCGGGCTTCATGAGCGCATAGGCATCTTTCAGCTCATTCATAGTGACTGGGGAAATAAGGAGGTTGTTTTCCTCAGGTTTGATAAGATGAGGTATGAGATCGAAAGGGTGGGCGAAGGTGTCAAGCGAGTCCTCTATGGGAGCTGTGAATAGCTCTTTGAATGTATCCTCAGCAGCCTTCTTTATGCCCTCAAAATCTTTGATCAGCTCTCCTTGATAATTTATTTCAGAGACCACTTTGTAGTTCTTCCGAGCTTCGGCCTGCTTATGGAAGTACTTAGTGTTTTTGTCCCCACTTAGAAGCCAGATATTGCGGGATTTTTTCCTCCAATATTCTTCTTCCAGCCTACAGGCCGAGTGGAAAGCTTTCTGTTGGTTCTCTTCCTTTCTTAGGAGGCATTCCAAGACGGGGTTGAAGTCCATGAGAGTTTGGTGTGCTTCCAGCTCGGCTTGAGCCAATTTCCTTCTTGAGATGGGGGAGGTAATGCATCTTGCCCAATCTTTCAATTCAAGTTTAAGCTTCTTAATTTTTTCTTCCCAGATGAAAGACGGTGATCCTTTTACTTTTGTTTCCCAGGAGTCGGAGACTACTTGCATAAATTCCTCCTGATGGATCCAGAGAGGGCTGAAACGGAAGGGTATTGGGCCAAGGTTTTGGTCAAGAGCCAACTCAAGAAGGATGGGTTTGTGGTCCAAGGTGCAGTGAGGAAGGATTTTGGAAAAGGCTAGGAGGCCCAAGGAGAGAAAGGAGGAGTGGACAAGGAACCTATCAAGCCTGGCTGCAACATGGTTGGGGTCAAGTTGCTTCAACCCATTATTTGTCCACGTTAAATTTCCTTTGACTGGTTTAATGTCAATCATATCCCAACCAAGAATTATGTCTTCAACCCATTCCCTCGATGGATGTCTGACCAGCGTTCCACCTTTTTTCTCGTTGGCAGCCAGAGTGACATTCAAGTCACCTACTACAATGATATTCTCTAACTAATGCAAGTTAAGAAAGGATTCAAGCATATTCCAGCAATCTTTTTTTTCCGAATATACAGCAGGGACATAGAGATTGAAAAGAATTACAATTCAGCCAGAGTGTTTGTGGATGAGTTTTGTGAACACCCAGTGCAGCGTCCATTCCTCATCTTCAAGATCATACAGAGTGGCGTCCCAAAAAGTGGCAATGCCTCCAGATGCACCTCTGGAGTTGTTGCCTATACCAGGCCCTTTTTTCCATAATTTATTTCCAGCTTGGAGGGTAGCCATTTCCTCCATTTTTGTTTCCTGGACTAGCAGAATCTCAGGCTTATGAATTCGAACCAAGTCTTTCATTGCTTCTTCTTTTAAAGCAGATCCAAGGCCTCTACAATTCCAGGAAATGTACCGCATTAATTACTTTGAGTGGGGTTGGCCACTTTTGAGGCCGGAGCTGATCCTTTTTTGGATCGGGTGTTCATAATTCCTTTTAGGGTCTTTTGTGATCCTTCTAGGATCGCTAGGTAAGTTGCTTCCTCTCTTTTCTTTTCTTTTTATTTCCTTCCTCTTGGATTTTTGATGGGGTTTGCATGCAGGATGCTTGATGAGGAACCCTCGTCCGATTCTTCATCTGGGTCAGTTTCTAAGAGAGGATCTGCGCTTGCTTCTTTGGAGGATCCTAGGGCCTCAGTAACCATCAAAACTCCCGGTTCCGAATGGGGTATTTCCCCATGCTCCAGAGATTCTGCGTCCTCTTTATTGGCGGTTTTATTTCCTATTTGATTTCTTTTACTGCTTTCAGAAGTTGGTTCTTTCCCGACTAGCTCGTTGATCTTCTAAAGTTCTTCTTCAGTTTGAATGACGATTGGAGCGAGATTTGTGGCTGCCTAGTTCATTTTTGTTGAGCTTGATGTGTGATTTTGTATGCCCCCTTCATCCTTTTTTTCATTACTTTTGCCAGAGGTTTTCCCTTTTTTAACTTTTTGCCATCCTTCTCCCTCTTCAGGAGCTTGATTTTTGGGGCAATTTCTCTAGAAGTGACCATGTTCATGGCATAGTCGGCATTTGAATGGTAATTGTTCGTAATCCAGCTTTTGGTAGTGGTGCCATTCTCCAACTTTTAGTTTCACTGCCTCAGGCAACCCTGCTTCAAGATTGACTTCTACACATATTCTGGCACAGGAGTATTGACCCTTGTTTTTGGCTTTATTGATGTATCTTCCGAGCGCATTCCCAACTTTTTCCAGGGTTTGTATGTTCCAGCAGTGCACTAGTAGATTTGGGAGTCTTACCCACACTGGAACTTCTTTCAGCACATCCACTTCTACATTAAAGTCAGGGGTCCATCTATTGAGATACAAACCCTGGGTACCCATGAAATACGGGCCGTTTCCAAATATGAGATCTCGATCTTCTTTTGCTATGAATTTGAAGATGAAGAACCCTCGTCCAACAAGGTAGCGGGTAACACTGTTCTTGAGCTGAGGCCTCCAATTCCTTTGGATCCAGTCGTCTGTGGTTCTAGATGAGGGCCAAATCCCCATGAACTAGCCTACCAACCCTCACTCTACCAAAGCTAGAGCGATCTTGATGGGTTGTTCGGATGGGAGGTCGATTTCAGGGATGGCATCCAGTTTTTTGATGAACTTCGGTATGGATGGTGTCACTGGTTTGAACCCCAGAGATCTGAGTAACCGACAGAAAGCTTCTGCAGCAGATGAAGGAGCAGTGGGAGGGGAAATCCAGGCCAAGCCCTACTCTGACCATCGGCAGCACAACGCTCTCCTCGTCCCTCACAAAAAAAGAAGTTCTTAATTACTTAGTTTGTTACTGAAATCCATTTTATAGTAATTATGCCCTCCATAAGATATTATCCTTTTCATCATGGAAACAACCATTTTCTTTTTGGATACACCATTTTGACTCACATGATTAAACTCAATGTGAGTTTCACATATAATTTAAAGAAAGAGAAATGGAGCAATATAGATTATTGTCTAGTATCAATGGGAGAAAAATGCATGTATCTATTTTAGAAAGCATATATACCTTCTCTTCTTCCCTTCTTCCGAAGCATAATGACACCTAAATAGTAAAAACATTGTGGTGGATGCATTAAAACTAAGTCAAATCTCGATAATTGAACGCACACAAACTTTGTCTCTTAAGGAATGCACACATCTAGTTGTGTTATAAATACTCACACACAATACCAATGCTTCCTAGCAAAGTGGGATCTTTGTGATGAGATAAGTGAGGTGATATACAACTGGAGGGGTGAATATGTTTGTGTGTTTTTCTTCTTGTGTGCATTTCTCCTACTGACATAAAAATGTCTGACTAGCCAAGCACACTAAGCACAGATCCATATTAATCTAGACTCTTTTAATTTTAGAGGTTTGGACCTCATAGTTTTTTATCCCTCTTGGCACTTAATAGATTTAGGGTTGAGCTAATTAGAGCTAATTGGACCTCATTGAAGTCTTCATTGTTGATTTTCATACTTGGCACATCCTTTTAGGACCATGTTATGATACTTAGTGCCTGAGGAGGTCAATGCCCTATTGGCACTCAAATCAGTCCTTGTGGATAGCTTAGGAAAACTCTCAGACTGGAAATATAGAATCAATGGTATGTATGTGTCTCCTTGTTCATGGATTGGAATTACATGTAACAATGAGTCTAGGGTGGTGGCACTGGATCTGTCGAGAAAAAACCTCACTGGCACATTCTCAGTATCACAAGAAGTCCAGTTGCTTACCCGCATTTTGAGCTTCAACATTAGAGACAACCAGTTTCATGGGCCATTGCTAGAAGCCATTTTCAGGATTTACAGTCTGCCAAGCCTTGACATCAGCTATAATTACTTCAATGGATCCTTCCCTGGGGGAGTTTCAGGGTTGAAGAACCTTGTGAACTTCACTGCTTAGAGAAATGATTTTACCGGGCCCTTCCATGGGAGTTTGCCGAGCTCGCTAATTTGCAGATGCTGAACTTTACTGGGAATTACTTCAATGGGAGCGCTCCCAGCCAATATGGTGAATTGTCCAGACTGGAGTACTTGATTTTGGTAGGAAATGTGATCAGTGGTTTAATCCCTCCAGAACTTGGGAAGTTGTAGCAACTCAGGAATTTGGAGCTTGGGTCCAATATTTACAAGGGTGGGATTCTATGGCAATTGGGTAACATGTCAAAGATGGAGTTTATGCATATTTCAAATTATAATTTAACTAGTCCTTTTCCTTTGGAACTAGGAAATTTAAAGAGGCTAGAGACAATGATACTGTATAATAACAAGCTTACTGGATTCATCCCATGGAAGTTGAGCAATATTGCAAACATGGAGTGATTGGATTTATCTCTAAACATGCTCACTGGAAAGATTCCTAAAGATATTTCGATGCTCAGAAAGCTCACATTATTGAACCTGAACTGCAATAAAATCAGGGGAGGCATCCCTAAGGGAATTGTTGATCTTCCTAGTCTGCAAATTTTGTATATCTGGAAAATTCTCTGTCATGAAGGATTCCTGAACAATTGGGTAAAAATTCTAGGCTAGTAGAATTTGATGCATATACTAATCTATTAACAGGACCCATCCCCTCTGACCTGTGTGTAGGAAACAAATAAAAAAGTATTATCCTCTTCTCTCACCAATTAACTGGAGAAATCCCTCACAATCTTACAAATTGTGCCCCTTTGTATAGGGCCCGGATGGCCCATAATAATCTTAGTGGTCACATTCCTTTAGGCCTTGGAAAGCTCCAAACTTAAATTACAGGGAGTTCCCTTGTAAGAATTTTAGTGGGCCTATTCCTTCCGATCTCTTAAATTCACCTAGTTTGCAATTGCTTAATGTTTCTCATAATTCTCTCCAAGGCAACCTTCCTCCAAAATTCAAATATCTGGTCTTCTCCGAGCCTGCAAATATTTTCAACATCTTTCTCAAATTTATCAAGCATGCTTCCATCCTTTAAACATTGGAATTCTGTATACAACCTTGAACTTTAGGGAAATAGCTTTTCATGTAGTATTCCCAAAGACATTATCAATTGCCAAAAGCTGTTGACCATTTCCTTGAGCCAAATCACTTGACTTCCATTGCAGCCATAATTGATCAGTATGAATTAATTAATTTAATTGTTATTTCTTCCTTGGTGTTTCACCACAGATATTTTAGTTCATTCATTTAAATAATACACTACAGATTATCTGATCTAAAACTAGTGCTATCATGGTGCTTTTAAAGTTTGTCTGTGGAACTAGTCAAGACTCATGGATGGTGAATTTTGACTTTTTGTGCTTCTCGTGGTACATATTTTAAATATACTATCTACTGAGTTATTATTAAAGTCTGTTAAAATGTGCATATAGGTGGCAAGCAATAGAATTTGCAACATTGTTGTTTCACGCTGGTCACGTGGAAGAGTAAAGGCTGCAAAAGTCTTATGCTTTGTCATTTGTTCTCTTATTTATTTTGGCTGCAAACATTCTAAATTGGTTTAACAAGTTATTTTGGAATTGTCTAATAATATATTGCATATGGGCATTTGTGAGTTTGCGCATTAAGATAGGGCACCTATTTTTACCTCATGATGGACTTTGCCTGCAAAAATATGCCGCCATTTATCCTTTTGGAGTAAATATTAGGGGACTGTTTGCAACCTGGAAAGGGATTATCCAAGGATGAGAAAGGAAAGTGAACAACCTTTCAGCATTGGCTTGAAGTTGTAAGCTTATCATCATTCCCAGAAACATCATTGACAGTTAATTCGAGTGTATGTTGTCTATGAGGAACAGTTCTTCAGTCCTTGTCTAATTTGAAATGTTTATTTGGTATGTATGCATATTGATCCATGCCACCATTATGGGCATAACTTGCATTACTAGTATGATGGATGGAATAAATCTAAAACCAAAGCACCAATGCACGAGTTAGCTAACAGATATTGGGATGGTTATTTGCATTTGTGTCCCATCTCTTAGTTATACTACTAAATCAGTTTTCAGGAGAGGAGAATATTGTAGGGTTGTCTTTTAATCACAACTCAGAACAATCATGAGAGTTGATTCCTCCAAATGACTAGTATATATAAGGATAATCAAAGTCAGAGAGACAATCGCATCTATGAGTTTTGCAAATTTTCAAATATTATGCTTAATATCATAATTGGTAACACATCAGCATTACTTCCATAAGAATAAATCTATCCTAATTCATGCACTAGGTAATTGTGTAGTCTTGGTTTATTTTGTTTGTAGGAAAATATAGCAAAACACACACACACATTGACACAGAAAAATCTTATTGTATAGTGTTTGACAAAGGGAAATCCGATTTTATAGGGTCGAACACATATATCATCAAAAAACATCCATTTCCTACAACTGCCTTTGTTTGCTTGGTCTAGACAAACAACGAGGGGAAGCAAGCTTGGTGAGGTTTGAACTTGGGCCATGACTGTGACCAGCACTCTGCTTTACTGCCAGACCATTGTCTGTAGACTATGGAGTTGCATTTATTAGTTCTAATGGCTTGTTAAAGTGGAATATGTAGAGTTTTTGAGTCTTGACAAGAGCTAGGCAGAAGCCATAATCATGTTGATACTTATAAATAGTTACAGTGGCAACAATTACTTCACCCTAACTCTAACAGTACCCTAATTGATAATTTGTTTGTTAAACAAAATTTTCTTTATTAATTATTAATTATTGTGTCATTCTTGTACTCTATGTGGGTTAAGGGAACATCTTACTTGTATCTTCATCATCTTGAGATTCCTTTTTGTTAAACCTCAATATTATTCTCGAAGTGATTTTTTATTCTTGTATACAGAGATTCATTCAGACTTTCGAATTACTACAGAAGTCACAAGTGCCCGAGGCATTGTCGTACTTTTAATTCAAGCAATCAACAAGTTGTACAAATCTAGCCTATCTTACTATGATTAGTTTAGTAATTTGTGTTTCTCATTATATGCAAAACCTCCTTTCAATTGTTGTTGTTGATATGTGCAACATCAATTTGATTGATTTTAATAATTTATGTCAAGAGAATGGTTATTAGGGTTTAAAAGTATAGCCTTGCATTGGTCAGTGAAGTTTCAAAATAGTTGACTCTTCTTGTTTTATGGGATTTGGATTCTTTCAGACACAGATGCAGTTTGATTATTTTGAAGATGTCCAGAAGGATTTGAACAAGCTTAGACATTATTTTCCCAAGGGCTCTGCGAAATTACATGAAATTCAGCAATTGGAGAATGTGGCAGAGAAAAACAGAATAACACTTAATGTCATTCGCTTTGCAGGTCAGGGTGGTAATTTTCCGAGGGTGTCATTCGAATTTTCACATCACCCATTATTTGCTGTTGCGGTTATCAAGCGATCATGATGTTCTCCAAGTCTTGATTTTTGTTATTTGGGCATCATTATTGTTTTGAAGAATCCCGTAAAGGAAATTCCTTCCTGTCATAATTTCTGTAGATTACAATGTCATTTCTATGTTAGGAATTTCTTTCCTTGTTATTACCATTTGTAAAAGATTTGATTTCAATTTCAATATTAACTTGTCACATCAATTTTATTTATTGTTTCTTTCAATTATATTAATTGTTTTAATCAATTGATTTTCTACTTTTAGTTATCCCTTAATTGTTATTTATTTCTTCCTCATTTTCAATGATTTTATTTATATTTTCTCCTGTTGTTATCCCCGATGGTAGAGTATAGTGTTCACCAATAAGTTTGGGTAGAAAAAAATTACTTTTGTTATGTAGAAAAAATATGAGACGTATACAATGTATATCTATCAAAACCTTGTTTAATATACACATTCAAGTTCTATACAAGATATAATATTTAATCATAGATGTTATGACAAGCTCTAGTTTGCTAGCTTCCTCATGAGATAAGAACATTGTTACATTTTCTTGGACGAGTTTCAGAAATTAGAGCCTTCCTATCTTATGCATGTTGCATGTATGTGGAGCATGTTCTTATGACGATGTTTCACTATAAGGTGTTCAAAGAAAGATCAGTCACTGAAAATGAGAATGAGAGGATGCCGCTGTCTGTTGATCCATGTATGGTCACCTCCCAAAATTATTTAGTATTTGTTGTTATTTGGTGCATCTTATGGATTATGGATACCCTTAACCGTGTAGTTGGGCTTGAAAAAGGATAAGTTGCAATCATTAAAGAATTTTTACAAATGTCAAAAAGCCAATGAAATTTAGATCAGGCTCACACCTCTTAAATGTGAATGAAATTTCAAAAAGCCTGATCTATTTTGCATGCTTATACTGATCAATGAGATGTCATTTTATGCAGCTTCTGTTTCTATATTCCCATTATGTCAGTGTGATTGTGGTTATTTCTGCTTTGTAACTCTGCTTATGGATTATCCTTTTGGTAGTTTCCACCTTTGTAAGGAAAAATACCAAACTTGATAATGTCCATACATCTCTGCCTATACAGCCAATGAATTAGAGGATTTGAAAACCCTTCCAGCTAAATTAATCTTTAACAAGAATTCAATCTTAACTCAATACATTTAATCATAGGTGTTATGACAAGCTCCAGTTTGCTAGCTTCCTCATGAGATAAGAACATTGTTACATTTTCCTGGATGAGTTTCAGAAATTAGAGCCTTCCTGTCTTATGCATGTTGCAGGTATGTGGAGCATGTTCTTATGACGTTGTTTCACTATAAGGTGTTCAAAGAAAGATTAGTCACTGAAAACGACCATGAGAGGATGTCGCTGTCTGTTGATCCATGTATGGTCACCTCCCAAAATTATTTAGTATTTGTTGTTATTTGGTGCATCTTATCTCATATTCATTATCATCATATTGACTTGACTCGTGATCTCTTTGAGCACGGGAAAACCCTGATTAGTTTGAGGGTTAGTTGCATCTTTACCTCTCGGAATGTGGAGGTCATTAGTGCCCTAATTTGCAATTAAGAGGGGCATATGCATAATCCATGTCATGGTACAACATAGCTGCATACAAGATCATGTGGTGACTTTTTGCGTTGCCTCAGTAGGATCAGAAGGAAGGAATCACTCTGTTCTTATCATCATCAACCAAAAAGAAGGGGAAAAGAAAAGGGGCAAGGAGGCAGAAAAGGAGATTCGACTTTCACCCCATTATATTGCTATTACAGTGCTGTATTCATCTTAGCAAAGGAATTACATGGGTATGACTAAAAAATGCTTTTCCATTAAAAGAGATTTTTTTGAAGTTTTTTTTGTGGGAATAGTTTTCTCTTCTGATAAATAGGACAAAATTGATCAGTGTATGATTATGATGTTGTGTTTGGTTTGTCATGTTCTGTCAGATGCTTGCTTCCTTGATCAGTGACCACAAATTTGTTCATTGTCCAACTATATTCAACATAGAACAGGAGGTTTGTTGATAATTTGTTTGTTAAACAAAATTTTCTTTATTAATTATTAATTATTGTGTCATTCTTGTACTCTATGTGGGTTGAGGGAACATCTTACTTTTATCTTCATCATCTTGAGATTCCTTTTTGTTAAACCTCAATATTATTCTCAAAGTGATTTTCTATTCTTGTATACAGAGATTCATTCAGACTTTCGAATTACTACAGAAATCACAAGTTCCCGAGCCATTGTCGTACTTTCAGTTCAAGCAATCAACAAGCTGTACGAATCTAGCCAATCTTACTGTGAGTAGTTTAGTAATTTGTGTTTCTCATTATATGCAAAACCTCCTTTCAATTGCTGTTGTTGATATGTGTGACATCAATTTGATTGATTTTAATAATTTATGTCAAGAGAATGGTTATTAGGGTTTAAAAGTACAACCTTGCATTGGTCAGTGAAGTTTCAAAATAGTTGACTCTTCTTGTTTTATGGGATTTGGATTCTTTCAGAAACAGATGCAGTTTGATTATTTTGAAGATGTCCAGAAGGATTTGAACAAGCTTAGACATTATTTTCCCAAGGGCTTTGAGAAAGTACATGAAATTCAGCAATTGGAGCATGTGGCAGAGAAAAACAGAATAACACTTAATGTCATTCGCTTTACAGGTCAGGGTGGTCATTTTCCTAGGGTGTCATTCGAATTTTCACATCACCCATTATTTGCTGTTGCGGTTATCAAGCGATCTTGATGTTCTCCAAGTCTTGATTTTTGTTATTTGATGTTCTAATTTATAGATGCATAAATTCGTTCTAGGTCTTTAAGTTTTCAAATTCAAATTTATGTTTGGGATAGTACTATTAACACATGGTATTGTCTTTTAGATTGTATAGCAATCTTTGTCTGCTAAAGAGTTTAATCAGAGTCATCCTGAGTAGGCTATTCTGCTCCAATAATTGGGAGCTATGTTACCAGAAACAAGACAACTAAGACAAAACGATAGAAATGAGTCACAGGGTTTAGGGTATAAGAAATGGTGTTTTATATAACCTAGGGCCCTTGGGTTGTAGTCATTATCCCTTGGTCATAGAAACAAGACTTTGTATAACTGTGTGAGTAATCCCGAGTTTACTCTGGTCTCAAAGTTGGCTAGCTGAGTCATAAATCCTGATCAAAATCGGTCAAACTCATTTTTACTGAAATTTTGGTGAGTTTTATTGAGTTTATGTTCCCTATTATTTACCAAGCTGAGATATTGCCGAGTTTTGTTGAGTTACCAGTTGACTCTCCACTTTGGGTTGGCCAAGTCATTGTCGAATTCAGGTCATTTGACTTTTCCCTAGGCACACAAAATTAGAAAAATGCAGACAAATGACAATAAAAATAAATTATGATTTTTTCCAATGAGGTTGTGGCCATTGCTGAGGGTGGGGGCATTTCAAGATGACCACTAGGGTTTCAATACCCTTGAGGAATGTGCATGGCATCATCCTTTATGGGATAGTTATCTTGTCAAAGCAAGATAATCTGTGATTTATTTCATAATATCAAATGTGCATTGGATTTAGACACTACAATCAAACTTCAAAACTCACTGTCTGAGCACCAAAACAGATATACAATATTATGTATAGTGTCAAGTTTCAAATGACAAAATTGACTAGCCCATGTTGATTGTAAATTTATAAAATCCAAATGGGCTAGAGTCTTCTGCCTAGCAGACAATAAATTAATAGTTGAAATCAATATCCAAGTCCATGTTTGTCATTTGGTGCACTAGGCAAGTATTCACTGAGCCAAAGACAATAGTCCATGTTGGTTCACAGGATCATGGGTTGGGACTGAGTCATCTGGTATGCTCTCTACCTTCTCCTTGCTATACAAAGTGGAATGATGTCTGGTTTGTATTGCATTTTCTGTCGGAAACCATTTTTTTGGTTATTTCTCCCAGAAGTGTTACCCTCTTGTATCATGCTTGGTAGTATTCCCATTCGAATGAGCAAGGGGATTCTACCTTGGTAGTCCTCTGGATCAAACCACATGGCTGGAGTTCAATGGATGGAATTAGATCTCTATACACAGGACAAACCATCTCTTTTGGGAATGTGCATTTGTATATAATTTTCCAAGGGGATTCACATAATTTAATTGTAACAACATTAGCATGTTGATGGTAAAACCTGCAATTCTCTTTTGTAATTTTTGAATTTTTGACATTATTTTTCTGATTGGGATTGAATTCTAAACTTATACTATTGTCTTTTAAATTGAAGAGCTATCATGCTCTGTTGAAGAGCACAATTAGACTGTGATCGAATCAGTAGATCTGCATTCTGAAATGGGTTGTTCACTTCCATGGATTAGTTTGTCAAGGGTTCAAGTTAGTGGTGTGTTGGAAGTTCAAAATAAAATTGATGAAAACTATGAAATTGATGAAAGCTACCAGAAAGAACCAAAGGACCTCTTCTTTATGCCAATTAGTGGACAAGTCAATAAGGTGCAAGTTAGGGGAAAATTGGAAGTTCAAAGTGAAATTATCATCGATGAATAATGCCCAGAAACTGCAAACCTCCTGAGCATGCCAACTAGAGAACAGTTAAATAAGGTACAAGTTAGTGGGAAATTGGAAATTCAGAATAGAATTTCCATAGGAGAAAGTTGCCCAAATTCCTTTCAAGCTTCAATCCAAACATTATCCAAAGCTGCCCAAATTTCTCCCTTCAATTGTCCAATTTTTGGTTCTACATATCTAAAAGTATTCTTACAGTTTCCAAAATCCATAGCATTTACTTTCTTATTGATAATAACACCTTTATTGGTTTTATGTCCAATCTATCCACCTGCAATATGTCTGTCTTATTTGAGAAAGGCAACTTTTTGTGACTTAACATCATATTAGTTTAATATACTCAAGTCATGATTCTCTCTAGTTCTGCAGAGAGAAGGATGCACAAATTTTAGATGCTGCACTTGGTCTATATGGATTTTGTGATAATATTGTTTTCATAGTTTAACACCCTACCCTCTCTTCTTTTGGGGCAAGTTGTAACTCACTTCTGAATAGCTTGTGCTGATCAATTTATGTGTTGGATGATCATGTTCCATATCACATTTTGAATCATTACAAGATTTTTTTTGGAGTTGGTTCAATATATTTGGCTTCTATTTAAACTTACCTTCTTTTGTACCATAGATGATTTCATACTGATAAGAGTTCTATTTCGTTGTGATATGCTTCAAAGCACAGATTCAGATGATGAGGTGTTGTTTGATGCCACACAAGGTCTAATGGAAAGGCTTGCAATAGAAGCATATGAAGTTTCCATGGTATTTCCAATAAGAAACCTTATAAATGTAGTTTTTAGATAATGTTAGTCCATTGCTTTTGACTTCTATGTTATCATTTTTCCACTGAAAAGGTGAAAACAGAAGCTAGGATTATGGAGGATGACGTAGGTAAAGCACTTTGTCATGAAACTGTAAGAATCAATCCCGCTGCACTTGTAATGGGAACAAGAGGACTGGGGATAATCAAGAGGTAAGACCCTTTTATTTTGAATACTCTGCATCTCCTTGTAAGCTTAAAGTTGTGTTTAAAAGTTAGAGCATATCTGAAATGCAAGTATGCTATTTTTGGTTCAAATGTTTTGTTGTTTCTGACATCTTCTATGGTTTGAAGTGTATTGCAAGGGAGTGTGAGTGAGTACTACTTTCACCATATCAGCTTCCCTATAGTGATTGTTCCTCCCAAAGGTAAAGTTCATTTACATTTTGTTTTCTCCTTATCAAATTGAAAGTAGTTGTTATGCATGGAGGTCTGGACCTGCATACAACATTCTGTTTCCATACAGAAACTTGTATCCAAATCATGTTGTTGGTTTTCAAAAGGATTCAACCTGCAAAAAAGTAGCAGTAAATATAGTTTCACAACCAAGTGTGTCGTTTATCATGAAGTCTACGAATAGAATAACGATATAACCATGATTATGATAAACAATCGCAGCAGATCAATAATATTATCATCAAACAAAATAACAGTAATGAAATAATGAAAACAATAGCAACATACACACTATATTGTTTGGTCGAGCTTGTGCCAACAGGGTTGCTGAGCTATATAGACCAGGAAATCCAATGTGTTAATGCAATATAGTAACATGGTGTGAATGAGTCAGATATG
>LPNX010717842.1:33774-45825 GCA_001517045.1 Pseudotsuga menziesii
CTCACTTTTGAATAGCTTGTGCTGATCAATTTATGTGTTGTATGATCATGTTCCATATCACATTTTGAATCATTACAAGAGTTTTTTTGGAGTTGGTTAAATATATTTGGGCTTCTATTTAAACTTACCTTCTTTTGTACCATAGATGATTTCATACTGATAAGAGTTCTATTTCGTTGTGATGTGCTTCAAAGCATAGATTCAGATGATGAGGTGTTGTTTGATGCCACACAAGGTCTAATGGAAAGGATTGCAATAGAATCATATGAAGTTTCCATGGTAATTCCAATAAGAAACCTTGTAAATGTAGTTCTTAGAGAATGTTAGTCCATTGCTTTTGACTGCTATGTTGTCATTTTTCCACTGAAAAGGTGAAAATAGAAGCTAGGATTATGGAGGGTGACGTAGGTAAAGCACTTTGTCATGAAGCTGTAAGAATCAATCCCACTGCACTTGTAATGGGAACAAGAGGAATGGGGATAATCAAGAGGTAAGACCCTTTTATTTTGAATACTCTGCATCTCCTTGTAAGCTTAAAGTTGTGTTTAAAAGTTAGAGCATATCTAAAATGCAAGTATGCTATTTTTGGTTCAAATCTTTTGTTGTTTCTGACATCTTCTATGGTTTGAAGTGTATTGCAAGGGAGTGTGAGTGAGCACTACTTTCACCATAGTAGCTTCCCTATAGTGATTATTGCTCCCAAAGGTAAAGTTTATTTACATTTTGTTTTCTCCTTATCAAATTGAAAGTAGTTGTTATGCATGGAGGTCTGGACTTGCATACAACATTCTGTTTTCATACAGAAACTTGTATCCAAATCATGTTGTTGGTTTTCAAAAGGATTCAACCTACAAAAAAGTAGCAGTAAATATAGTTTCACAACCAAGTGTGTCGTTTATCATGAAGTCTACGAATAGAATAACGATATAACCATGATTATGATAAACAATCGCAGTAGATCAATAATATTATCATCAAACAAAATAATAGTAATGAAATAATGAAAACAATAGCAACATACACACTATAGTGTTTGGTCGAGCTTATGCCAACAGGGTTGTTGAGCTATACAGACCAGGAAATCCAGTGTGTTAATGCAATATAGTAACATGGTGTGAATGAGTCAGATATGCCAAAAAGACTAGGAACTTGTGCTTCCCCTCGTTCTTGCTTATGCCATTCTCTTGCTACTTGTGCTTCACCTTGATCTTGCAGACAAGATTATTTTACCTTATACAAACGAGTAGTCTGAGTGACTCTGTGATCTAGCTACCTCCATTGAGGATGGTACAAGAAGTAGCAGTGAAGTCTGAAGAATTTATTTCTCCCTTCAGTTGTCCAGTTTTTGGTTATACATATATATAAGTATTCTTACAGTTTCTAGAATCCATAGCATTTACTTTCTTATTGATAATAACACCTTTATTGGTTTTATGTCCAATCTATCCACCTACAATATGTCTGTCTTATTTGAGCAAGGAAACTCTTTGTGACTTAACATCATAGTAGTTTAATATACTCAAGTCATGATTCTCTCTAGTTCTGCAGAGAGAAGGATGCACAAATTTTAGATGCTGCACTTGGTCTATATGGATTTTGTGATAATATTATTTTCATAGTTTAACACCCTACCCTCTCTTCTTTTGGGGCAAGTTGTAACTCACTTTTGAATAGCTTGTGCTGATCAATTTATGTGTTGGATGATCATGTTCCATATCACATTTTGAATCATTACAAGAGTTTTTTTGGAGTTGGTTAAATATATTTGGGTTTCTATTTAAACTTACCTTCTTTTGTACCATAGATGATTTCATACTGATAAGAGTTCTATTTCATTGTGATATGCTTCAAAGCACAGATTCAGATGATGAGGTGTTGTTTGGTGCCACACAAGGTCTAATGGAAAGGCTTGCAATAGAAGCATATGAAGTTTCCATGGTAATTCCAATAAGAAACCTTGTAAATGTAGTTCTTAGAGAATGTTAGTCCATTGCTTTTGACTGCTATGTTGTCATTTTTCCACTGAAAAGGTGAAAATAGAAGCTAAGATTATGGAGGGTGACGTAGGTAAAGCACTTTATCATGAAGCTGTAAGAATCAATCCCATTGCACTTGTAATGGGAACAAGAGGACTGGGGATAATCAAGAGGTAAGACCCTTTTATTTTGAATACTCTGCATCTCCTTGTAAGCTTAAAGTTGTGTTTAAAAGTTAAAGCATATCTAAAATGCGAGTATGCTATTTTTGGTTCAAATGTTTTGTCATTTCTGACATCTTCTATGGTTTGAAGTGTATTGCAAGGGAGTGTGAGTGAGTACTACTTTCACCATAGCAGCTTCCCTATAGTGATTGTTCCTCCCAAAGGTAAAGTTCATTTACATTTTGTTTTCTCCTTATCAAATTGAAAGTAGTTGTTATGCATGGAGGTCTGGACTTGCATACAACATTCTGTTTTCATACAGAAACTTGTATCCAAATCATGTTGTTGGTTTTCAAAAGGATTCAACCTGCAAAAAAGTAGCAGTAAATATAGTTTCACAACCAAGTGTGTTGTTTATCATGAAGTCTACGAATAGAATAACGATATAACCATGATTATGATAAACAATCGCAGTAGATCAATAATATTATCATCAAACAAAATAACAGTAATGAAATAATGAAAACAATAGCAACATACACACTATAACACACTTGGATTTAAATGGGAAACCTGAGTAGGAGGAGGAAAACCCACTGTCGAAATGGCATTGCTTGGTTATATTTCGGAGAATAAGAGTACACTAGTACAGCTAATAGCATAAGTTCGTAATAGAGATAATAGCTAACGTATTCAGCTTGGGACTAGGTCTCTACATAGCCCAAGGTTATTGACAATATCAATAGATTGATCAATGACCCTATCTAATGGTTTGTTTGATCTTGACAATATTGATCATGCACTTTATTTATAAATTATTACATTGTTTGCGTCGATACCTTATGGGATTTACTTACAAAAAATGGCGTGCATTCCCACACAACATGCTTATATAACACTGAACATTATCTTTATCTGAATGTCTAGATTTCAAAATATTCTACCAACTCTTATCTCTTTTGTGCTATTTTTATAGAGGCTGGTGACCAATCAGTATTATAGAAATACGGCCAAATCTCTATTTTACATGGACACAAGGAAGCATGCTTGCATTTGGTATGATTTTAGTGCCAGTCTCAGGTGATTGTGGACTAATCTATTTGCATAAATTGATTGTGTGTATGTGTTGAGCACAACTGATTCTAAAGTTTATCAGATCAAAAGTTGATATTTTGAAGGCAAAGTTTATCATATCAAAAGCACAGGTCATGACTGATGATATTAAGGCTGTTTCAAACTATTTTACCACTGGTATGCAAATATTACATTCCTAGAAGTCTTTTACTATTAGGAAACCTGACTGTCCAACATGCCAAATGAGTTCAAATGGAAAAAAAAACAAGCAGTAGTTCTTTTTAGATTCGTGATTATAATTCATAAAAGTATTTTTTTGCATATACTAGTATATATGATTTTATTCCAAAGTGGCTAGGTTGTATGGGTGTGGTTCATGTATGAATGTCATTGTGTTGTTATGGCATGTCACAAGAATATGTATGTATATATAGATAAAATTCATGAAATTTTTTGAATGAATATAAAGTGAATTTTCCAAAGTCCAGAGTCCAAGAAAGAAAAACTCATGAATTTTTTTGATTATATATAGATATAGAGGGTAAAATATGATGGTTGTTGGCTTGATGCCTGAACTATGTCATGAACACTTTGAGGCTGACAAGTTAAAAAGAACTTTTTATAATTTTCATTTGTTTATATACAAATATATGTTTGAAACAAGGACAAGGTAGGCATGTAGGAAATTGGGAATGTTGATGCTATTTGATGGGTTTTGATTATACTAGTGGTTGAGTATAACATCACAATAGTTTGATGGGGTTCTAAATCATTCATTAGTTTCCATAGTTGTCATGTCATTCACTAACCACATGACATATAGGGGTGAAACTCTTTCACAGATTGCACTATGTATGCAGGTTTCTACCTGTGCAGTCGAGCATAATTGTTTTGTGGATTCGTTGATTATCTTTCCTGTTGAAATCCATTTCCTAGTTTAGAGCTGAGTTTTACTTTTCTTAGGTACTAAATAGTTGTAGATTTATCCATTCAAGTTTAATTTTAACCAATTCTTAAATTGAATTTGTTAGATTAGATTTTATTATTTTGCACATGATCTTGGTTATTGTTGTTAGCTGTTGAACAAGATAAATAATTTGCTTCATTGTTTTTCTACTTTACAAGTGATATTTTTTTATTGGATTTTGCAGGAGTGAGCTTAACTTATAAGTGCACCATTGAGTATGAAGAGCCTATTGAAGATTTTCCATTCAGTATGAAGAATCCGATGTTAAGGCTTTCAAGCTGCTAAGTGTGGTTTTGAAGCTGCTGACGTGGGATCTAAGTATGGTTTAGTGCTGAGTATGGTTTTGAAGCTGTTGACGTTGGATCTAAGTATGGTTTTGCAGCCAAGTGCAAGTATGATGGTTTAGCCATTGTAATATTTTGAAAAGTGATGATTTTCCTGTAAAGTTATATGGAAATTAATATGAGTATTTGAGAAAACTCATATTTATTGTAATACTTTTGACATCTCATATAATATAATTTGTGGTTTAAAACTTATATATATGGTTGTACTTTATGTTATGTACCAATGTTGTAATTATTAAATAATTAATGTGACATTGTATGATTTACATGTGTAATAGATATTATTTACAAGTGTTATAATTAATTATAATGTGACATTGCATAATTCACAAGTGTATTAGATGAGAATAAATGTATGATTCCTTTTTTTAATTAAATATAATATCATATTAAAAATTTATATTGATTAATAATGGACACCATTTAAACTATTAAAATATAATGACCACACATAAAGCGACTAAAAATGACTAAATTAGTGACCAATAATTGAGAGATATGTGACCAAACAATGAGATATAAATGACAAAAAATATGACCAAAATTCACATATCAATGACCAAAAAACAGTTTTGGTGGCTAATTTACGGTCTTTTATTACGCGACCAAATTTGGTCATATTCTAGCTTGTCATGTGGTCATTAATTTGGTCATGTAATTGGTCATTGATTCAAATACATGACCAAATCAATGACCAAATATGTGGTCATATAATTGGTCATTGATTCAAATACATGACTAAATCAATGACCAAATATATGACCAAATTAATTACCAACCGACAAGCTATAAATGACCAAAATAAAAATGACCAATTTTGGTCACATAATAAAAGAACGTAAATTAACCACCAATGATCGCCAAACCAAAAGTGGTCATTGATATGCGGATTTTGGTCATTTTTTTGGTCACTAATCTCTTATTTTCCACTAGTGTCGGGACGTGTTGACTTGTAATTCGATATCACAGTGAGAAGGTTCATATATTTCAATTTTTTTGTGTCATTACGACAAGGCCAAGGGCATGGAGGGTAAGTCAAATGTGCAGAACAAGAGCAAAGTGTCGAGGAAGGTGTAATTAAAACACAAATGAGGTGGGTGCTATAACCAAGAAGTGCAAATAGTTTAGTGGAAAAATGGTGGTGGCTGCTAAAACTGGAGGAAGGAATAAAACTAGTCATAGTTACTAGTTTTAACTCTGTGTTTATATATATATATATATATATATTGTTGATTTTATATAATACACTGTTTTATGTTTCAAAGGGCAGGCTCGAGAGGCACCTTGTTAATGTGTTTTGGCATTTAGTTGAGGATGCTTAACTAAGAGGAAATGTATAACTACATACACTTGTGATGAAATTTTGATTATGTTCATGGACAAATGATTGTGATGAAATTTTTAGAAACCAATTTATGATTTTTTTATGCATTTTTTCTATTCATGCTTGTGCACATGCATTTCATCTTATTATGGCCGTTTCCAAGGAAACTTATTCAATTAGTATCATGGGGAAATTTCTTTTGAGGGTTGAAAATTTGGGTTTCGGGTGGATGGATACATTGTATAAAGGGAGGAGTTCTATATTTTTTCGATTTTTGGTTGCATTAGGAATTTATGATTTCTTGAAAATGAATTCATTGTAATTATTCACTCATCTTGGTTGAGGGAGATGTGAATGTAATTAGTGACTCGGTTATTTCCAATTTGCTAAATAATACAAAATTTGGTTTTTTTACACTATTAAAAAACAATATTCTAGGTTTAGAATTGATAAAAAAGGATGCTATAGGTGATTGAATTACCTAATTAGATGATAATTCACCGGTGGATTTTCCTCCCCTCCTACTAAATTGACTCCTCCAACAGTCCACAACACCCAATTTGGTCCAAAACGCTCCAATTGCTGTCGGTTTCACATTCTTGATTGGTAGAATAGGCCGCGAGATTTGAGACTGTCTATATAAATTAATTTTAGTTTTACAAATCACGTACTCATTTTATAACTACATATCATGTATGC
The DNA here is from genome assembly GCA_001517045.1 of Pseudotsuga menziesii. Lineage (NCBI taxonomy): Eukaryota > Viridiplantae > Streptophyta > Pinopsida > Pinales > Pinaceae > Pseudotsuga > Pseudotsuga menziesii. Next base: position 40,326 of record LPNX010717842.1, read on the forward strand.
GTTTTGTAGTTATATAACGTGTACGCGATATGGTTTCCTATCCTACATGTCCCATGACATGTCAGGCTCGAGTTGAACCATAGCAAGTGCTATGTAGCAGAAACATGTTCTATTTTTTAGTAACGTGGTCGTGATTTTGAAAAATAGGATTACATCTAAAAGGTCCCTCATATTCTTGCACTGACCCTGAAATAAAGTATCAAAATGTTGAACACCAACCATAGCAATAGATTAAAAACCTTCCACTAATTGAACACCATTATCCATAATGTGCCAGATAAATTTTATATTCTTTCTATGATTAGAAAAATTGTGAAAAAAGTAGTATTATCATCTCCACATAAAATCGAAATGGCCCTAATTTTCTGTCTAGCCTCATGCTCACGTTCTAAAAGTATTTTTTTCTGCAAGACTCCAAGTCAACCAAAGACAGCTTATCCACGTCAGTAGTAAAACCAAACCCTGGTTTATTATTAAAATCAGCCAACATTAGTTCAACCTCCAGTAAGTCCTTAAACTCCCGAGCTTTTCTCTTAACAGACCGTGAAATAGACACTTCTTTTATGTGCTTGATATTTTCAGCAAAATGGGAAGCAGGTATCACCAAAGGATTATCCACATAAACAGTCCAAGAATTTTTAAGTAAAGAAACAAAATCCTCATTTAACAACCAGTGAGCATTGAATTTAAAAGGGCTACGAGGTTTAAGATCTTGATTCAAAATCTATAACAAAACTGGTTGATGATTCGATTCCCCACCACAACCAACCCATTGTCTGAAATGAATATCTAAATCCAGAAAATCAGCAGATACCAAGAGCCTATCCAATCTTTTACAAATCTTCTCACTGCCAATTCTTCTGTTGACCAAGTGGGAGCTGATACACTCGGCGCAATATCCACAAGACCAAAACCATCCATATTCAAAGAGAAAAATGAGACAAGCTGTCCACCCTAGCCCTATCCCCCCATATTTTAGAAAAACCCACAAAGAAGTTCAAATCCCACCCAAGTACCAAATTGGAACTATTAAGGCATTCCATCGATAAAAAATTATTCCAAAAACTTTATCTTTCTGCATAGGGACCATATATATTTACAAAACAAATATCCTCATGTAGTTCAATGGAATACAAAGAAACACATAAACCAGAAACCATAGCCCACGCACTTAAAAGATTAAAATATCGATACTTCCAACCTAAAACAAGACCACCAGATTTACCTTTGGAATCCACCCATACAAAAACCCAACCTTGAAGCAGAGTTTCCATCTCCCCAACAAGAGTTTTCCCATCACCCATACTTTCTTGTAGAAATAAAACATCAATAAGCTGATCCTCTACTAGCCTACTCACCACTAGTTTTATGGCAAACTAGCTAACCCTACGGAATTAAGATTCATCACGATCATGGTGAACCCCTAGAAAGGGCATACCTCGCTCTAAACATCCTAGAATGATGACCAAAAGAACAGTTAGAATCCACCAAAAAAGAAAGAGGACCAGGTCCCTGACAGGAGGAAGAAATCTCGGAAAGGTGTCTAACCCCATCTTGTAAACCGAAACCTTAGAGCAAGATCTAAGAAAGTAACTAGAAGATTGTGCAGGATAAAAAAATTTAGATGACATAAAACCTAAGTCCCCCAAGAAAGATTCAAAAGGATTGAAAGTACAAGCAGATACCGCCTTCGATAATGAAGAAAAATATTTATTTAAATCCTTATTCAACATATTGGAGCTCTTCTCACAATCCGATAAGACTGTCGCCTGAAGTGGTTTAAGAACCTTAAAATCCATAGCTTGAATATCTAACTCCAAACCCAATTTAACCAGAAAAGTAGAAGGCCCATATACCTCCAAAACAGCGTCTGTAGATACCAAAGGTTTAAACACAGTCACCGACAAATCTTTCTTTACCCTCCAGACAGTCTTTGGCTTAGAAATAGAGCCCGATTTAAAGTTTTTATTAAAAGATAGACTACACTGAGCTAATACATGCCCATGGCCATGACACCTATTACAACGAAAAGGGACCCCTAAATATTCCAAAGGCTGACAGAAACTAGACTCCCCTCTTTAAATCACTAACTCAGCTGCTAAACCATTGCACAAATCAAGGAGAACAAGTACTAAATACCCAGACAAAAAATACCCGATTGGAGAAATGATATATCTACCTCCAAAAACGTTTCCATGGTGTTACCCATGAGTTAAAAAAATTAGCCGACCAAAATTCAAATGGGAAATTAGGTAAATTTACTCATATCGGCGTAGAATCATACGTCTCTATACGAGGATCAAATAGCAACGTCCACCATTTCAACATCAAACCAGCTCCATCCCATCGCCATGAGCCAGAAAGAACAGCAACAACGTCAACTTCAAACTAAAATTTAAAGGCAATCCGAACCCGCGACAACACATATACGTCTGGACATAAATTAACAGAATCCTTCCATGTCACACAAGCCCACTATTTTATACTCGTCGGAATGAATTTGTGCCCACCAAAGTGCCCAACCAAGGTGAGAGCATTCGTTAGAATAACATCATTCATGGCAATATCCTCACCAATGACCAACATCATAGGTTTGACCTTCTTTTTAATAACTTGTTTCGGCCTCCTTGAGCGCCTACCAGAATAAAAAAGACCCAGTACTCCCTTGGAGACTTATTGTCCTCCAAAGAACCCCCACATGAATTCGCTAATCCCTTCACACTTGAACACAAAGGAATGGTCACCGAAAAACCACCTGGCGGACACCTTGAAGTCAAACCCAAATCCTCCACATTAATCGTTGTAAAACTATCAAGATCACCCCAGCAAACATGCAAACCAAACACACCTCTCAAATTAGGAGAGAGTAAGTCCTCCTTCAAAACAGGAATGTTCGCATCAACCGACTCATCTCTCGTCACAAAGACTATAGGCAAACAAACATCAACTAACTTAACCGCAAGATCCTCACCACACGGAAAGACCGATGAACACTTCATCCCAACGCTCAAATCCACAAGGAAAGCCATATCGGCCAGATCCAAATCCTCATCAGATGAAAAATTTTCACAGCGAACAGGCATAGCGGAGATAGGTGAAAACCTCGCCGATAGCCCCTTGACATGGATAAAAGCTCGTTGGCGTTTGGACGGAGTACGTGCCAGAGCTTTAGCATCACGAAGAGACATATCACAACGTGGCAGAGGAGCAAATAGTCAGGTCAAAAGGAATCTAACCTAGAAGTACTAAACCCGAGAAGATGACCAATCAAGCATTCAATGGCCAACACCAAAAGGCAAGAAGCATCCTCAGAATAAATGAAACAGAGACTTGGTAGAGAATAAAAATGTCAAAAAAACTAGACGTACAATTCAAGGATTACGTTCAATCCAAAAATCTTGGCCAAAAATTCAATGACATAAATCTTGATTGTCCTTAAAGGAAAGGCATAAATCTTGATCGTCCTTCAAGGATTACGTTCTGTCCAAAATCTTGATCTACTTGATGTCTACTTGATGTCCCTCACGTGCCCATTATTTTAGGAAACTTATTGCAAAGGTAAGCAATTGTGTGTGCTTTGGTTTTTCAAGTGTGAGTTATCCATGTCTAACTACATGTTATCACCCAGATTCTTGGTGTTATCCATTTATCAACTATCAATTATCTTTTATATTCTTTTTTTTATTGTCTCACATTCTTCATTCTTCTAGTTATCTGCCATGAATTGTTGGTTATTCATTCATGTCACCTATGAGTTATCCATGGGCTGCTAAGAGTAATCTATATACAATTAATCTGGAAGGTACACTTGTCTCATTCTAATATGTAGACTAAAAAACATAAGCCCTAATCCACCCCAAATCTCAAATAAAAAAAAATGTCTCATTCTCCTATAATACCCCTATAATTCTTTCATAAGGACTTGAAATTCATTTTTCTTGTGGCACACGTTTCAAATTTTTCCTGCCTATCAATCAATTTTGTTGAGTGTCAATTTATTTTTAATATTATATATAAATGTGAATAAAATATGGTTTTTATATTGTATATAAATATGAATAAAATATTTATATAGAAATTTATTATTTAAGCAAATTAGAAATTTTAAAAGAGAAAATTTTAGAGATCCTCTTTGGAAAAATCTGAAAGCTTAGAGGGGAAGACTAATAATACAATTAGAAACCTAAAATATAAATAAATACAATAGACATACACCTAAATAAAATACACCTAAATAAAAAAGTCGAGTTGCTCCAAAACAATGGCCAATAATTATTATTACCAAGTTTTAGTAGATATTAAAAATTTTGACCAGTTATCTAAATTAATAAAAGTCAAATAAACGTTTCAAATATTTTTTTACATTGACATGTTTATCAAAAAAACTTACATGTCAAATACATGTAAAAATGAAAAAACACGTTCTGTAACAGCAACACACAGAACAAAGAACGAACAAAGAAACCGGAATCTTAGAAAACCATTAGATGTGAGAGACCTGGATTGGATTGCTGTGCAGGTTTCAACATGGATTCTCGCGTCGCGTGTACCTCTAGCTTTGCACATTGCTTAACCACTTCTTGCAATCGTACACAGAGCAGAAAGCCTGCAAGCAAGTGAAAACCAAAAGTATCGTTGCGGCTAGCAGAGGTAGCAATTGCCACGATCCGAACATACGTCCCTTCACGAACTCCACCAGGGCAACATTCCATTTTCTATTATAGTATCTATTCACATCGTCTATAACATTGTCTAGATATTGAACTTTTGTGAGCTTAACGCATTTGCCCAAGCTGTTCCAGAGGCTCGCAACCTCTCCGTCGCTTTGGAGGTGGTTGCAAATAATTCCACTTTGTCTCAACAATCTCACATCCTCTTCGGCGTCGATCATCCCGTTCATGAAATCGGTATATCGTGTGAAAACCATCTCACCCGGTGCCGCGGAAGCTTCGAATGCCACCAGATTTCTCAGGATAACCTCTGTGTTACAGTCCAGCTTTACTTTTGGAAGGTCAAGTGTGGCTGTTTTTTCATCAAATTGTATTGAGGTGAGAGCGCCGTCAGTAGGAGCGAATTTGATTCCTGCAGAGTATAAATCTGCCACAGATGGAATGGCCAGTTCGTCTCGCGTGGGTGGTATGATCTTCACGGATGCTTCTTCCCCTTCCCCTTTCCCGTCTCCATCTTCAGTTGTGGTGGCATCTTTATTGACAAGAAGAGCCAACGGCTTTTTCAACACACTGAGAACAGGTAGGTTCCCAAGAATAGAAAGAAGACGTAAGGGCAACTTCATCAGGAGCTGCACAGCCCTCCCGTTGAGCACTCGCCGAGTCAACTTGGTGAGAAATCGAAAAGGGCCAATGTTTAAAGAGGAGAGACCATTCCATAACAAACTCCAAAAGCTTTTGTAATAGAAAGAGCGGCAATTGATTTTCCAGCATCATCAGATCTCTCACAATGGAATTGTGGGTAGCGCTGGTGCCACTTGGATCTAAGATTC
>LPNX010717863.1:0-48818 GCA_001517045.1 Pseudotsuga menziesii
CTTTTCTTCCTCCAAAATTAATAAATATTTTTTTATTATTTTAACTATTATTTTATTAATTTTCCTTAGGAGGCCCATTTTGAGTTGAAATTTCCTCTAATGTCTGTGCTTTAAATGCTTGAGAATATTCCAACTAACAGAGCGTGGGTTGATCAGAGGGTTGTACAACAAGCTGGATGCAACTGTGCATGTTTGGCGTGAATGCGTGTCAACATGGAGGCTCGTTTGGAAACCATAGTCTGCAAAACAAGTCTATGTATCATGCATGTTTACAAATGTCGCATAATTGCTAATAAAATCATGGAATAACGAGAATCAACCAAGACTTGCATAAAATTCAAATACTTTCGTACTTGGGGTTAATTGCAAAGCTGAATGACAAGAAGTATACCAAAAGGTGACAAAAGTGATGCCAAAAGAGAAAATTAATAGCCAAGAATAATGACAAAATCGGGATCAACAGTACCTACACTTGAAATTTGAATAAACATATAAAAAGATAAGTTGAAAATAAGAAGAAAAATATAGTTTTTTTTCTTTCCCTCCAATGCCTTTTACCCTCATGAATGACATCATTATCTTGAATCATATTGTTTCTTTTGAATTGGAGTTTGATAGTATATATTTTTTTTTGAGGTCCATTTTTTACCCAAATTGTTTCTCTAATACATCTTGGATAAGTTGTTGATAGGAAAAATGTAGGAAACTATTAATATGTTGCAACTAGATAATGAATAATGTTAAAACAATACAACAAAAACAAGTCATTATCACCTATTTTAGACTAATATTTTATTGGTTCTTTTCAATTTAACATGGCTCTCTGATGTTAAAGTTAATGCTAAATGGCATTTCAAAATAACATCAGGTTTATCTTTAATTTTAGCATTGACTTTAGCATCCTCTTTAGTGTTGGGTTCAATGTCCTTTTTGGAGCTAGGTTCAACTTCCCTTTTAGTGCTAACTTTGGCTTTCTTTTAAAATTTAGTTTAGCACCAACTATTTATAAATAAAATTTATGGAAATAAAAAGAATAGTAAAAATGAAAAAATGGCAAAGGAATGTTAGGATTTTAAGCTAGATCGCTTGGTAAAATGTTGGATATATATTTGAGCTATACTCCTACAAAGATTTGTGATTAAAACTGAAGATATAAACAAAAGCTAGACTAACCTAGTACAAATTAGAAATTATAGAAACATAAATGCAAAATGGTAGAAAATGAAAACAAAAATGGGAAATGGTGAGGGAATGCTAGCATTTGGACCTAAATAACTTTCCAAAAGGTAAGAACTATACATGAGCTACATTATCATGGGAATTTTCCATAAAAAAATGTAGATTTGAAATGAAACTAGCCTAACTTATGCATGCAAACGAGTGAACAATGCATATTTGATTCCAGTGGATCTTAGAAGGTAAAAAATTTGAAGTCCCCACATTGTAGTGAAACCAACATCATCGCGAAGGTCTCATTGAGCCGATTCTAATGCCATGAACGATGTATCAAACAGAGGTCGGAGGTAGAAGATATTCAATTCTGAATTTTTATGCCAATAAGATAAAAATGTGCCACATGGCACCAGTGGAAGTGTGCCACATGGCGTACACAACACTGATATGGCATATTCAGATCTTGATATATGGTAGTCAACAGATAGCAGATCGATGACATGGCATATGTATGGATCCTAGCTGACAGGTGATGAGACACCATGCGAACCAATGATATGACGCATGTTGGATGCATAAGATATTAAATTTTGAAGTTTTATGCCAATAGGAAAAATGTGCCACGTGGCACCACTGTAAGTGTGCCACATGGCATACACAATGTTGATATGGAAGATTTAGGTCTTGATACATGGTAGTTAGTTGATAGCAGATCGATGACATGGCACATGTATGGCTTACAGTTGGCAAGTGACGAGACACCTTGTGGACCATTGAGATGATGCAGGTCAGATGCATAAGATATTCAATTCTGAAGTTTTATGGCTCCTAGCTGGTAGGTGACGAGACACCATGTGGACCAATGAGATGACACATGTCAGATGCATAAGATATTCAATTATGAAGTTTTATGCCAATAGCAAAAAATGTGCCACATAGCACCATTGGAAGTGTGCCACATGGCATACACAATGCCGATATGCATATTCAAGTCTTGATACGAGGTAGTCAACATATAGCATATCGATGACATGGTACATAGACCAATGAGATGACACAGTTCGGATGCAGAAGATATTCTATCCTGAATTTTTATGCCAATAAGAAAAAATGTTCCACATAGCACCACTAAAAGTGTGCCACATGGCATACACAATGTTGATATGGCACATTCAAGTCTTAATATGGGGTAGTTAGCAGATAACAGATCGATGACATGGAACATGTATGGCTCCTCGTTGACAAGCAAGGAGACAACATGTGGACCAATGATGTGGTGCCATGTGTCACTAAGCAAGTAAAATTTTATAGAGGTCATGAGTTTCGAACTCACAACCTTTCCCCACCCCTATGCCTTTGCACACAAGCCTTTACCATTGGTGAAATATTTATAAATATTGGAATTTGTGCATATTGGGGAAAAGGGAAAAGGGCTTAGCCTTCTCACTTTGGCCCCGTGATCACTTTACGACCAGCCCCAACCTCCAACATGGAGCGCTCCCGTGATCCATAACAAACTTTGATTTTATTTTAAAAGGTGGGTTTTATTTTTTGTTATGCCACAATATATTATTTTAATATGGTTTGTTAACCATATTATATGGTGGAGTAAATCCAGGTTTGGATTATGACAAAGGGTTTGTATTGTTATGGGTTTTGTTTTATGCGCTTTTTAATATTTGGGTAAGTCAATGAATATGCTATGTTGGTTGAAATCATTTGGCATGTGGTATTACAAGGGTTTTATGCCATTTTATTATTTTTACCATACTATTATATTAGCATATGATTTGTTAGTATATGGTTTCTTGGTAAGGTTGGTATTATTTTGGATTTGTAACCAATATGTTATATATGAGAAAGTACAAGGGTGTTATGCGATTTTATTATTTTTACCATACTATTATATTAGCATATGATTTGTTAGTATATGGTTTCTTGGTAAGGTTGGTATTATTTTGGATTTGTAACCAATATGTTATATATGAGAAAGTAATTAAGTGTGAAAACTTTATATAGGTAATTGGACTTAAATAACTTTCAAAGGAAAAAAAACTATATTCGACTTCTGCAATGTTTGGAGAGCTAATTCAAACTATTTAAACCCTCGTTGCCATGAGAGAAGGGAACACAAGTGGTCATTATAATGCATTTGTGAGAGATTGTTGAGGGCCATTAGAGAGACCCCATTTGGCATCTCCATTGGGAATTGTATTGGGCATTGTAATGCATTTGTGAGAGAGCTTGTAAGAGCTCATCTTTGAGTTCCCTTTGTAAGAGATTCTCCATGTGGAGGCTCCAATTGTGAGGGACTTCATGACTCATGAGAGAGTGAATTCATTTTGACTCCATGATGTATGGAGATCATGTTTTTATACTTTGATGTTGCTTGGAATATGGTGGCTTGTTCAAGGATCGAAGCTGATGGAGGCTATTTGAGAGAGCAAGTGTAACTGCACTATGTCTGAATTTATCCAGCTTGTGAGCACTCGATACAATTTTGTTGGTGGTTATGAAGTAGTTGTTCATCAATTTTGCAAATGATGCAAGTGTGACCATATGCTCTTGTTTTGAAGAATGTTTGTGAAGGGGGTGGTAAGGGTGTGATTTTGGGTCTGTTATGCACTTGTTTTTGTGAACGATTTTGATAGTACACAGAAAACCCCTTAGCAAAATACCCATTCTTTATAGTGGAAAACCCATCCTTAGTGTAACATATGTTAATGAGTGTAGGGGTTCTTCAACCTATATTGCGGTGTAATGGTAACCTTGCCAATAAGGTGGTTTAATCAACCTAATAATTATTTGAATCTTTCTCAAAATTCTAGTGACAACTATATCGTGACAATAAATAATATGCATGTTTAATATTTTCAAAGCTACTTTTGAACCAATTTCCCAAGTTTCTTTCAAAATAGGTCGTCTCCCTTGATGTGGATGTGATGTGGATCTTATTGGTGGTATTCTATTATTTTTATCCTTTTGATTTGGTGTAGTCTAAATATTCTACATTTTCAACTTTTTTTTGAACATATTTTCTATCTTATTTTATTTCGAGTCTAATTAAAAATCTTTAAAAAATCTTAGAATCATATGTGTTATCTATGGAAATTGTATAATTTGGGTGCCATCAAGTTCAAAGGTGTTGAATCTATTTATGGATTCAAAAACACAATTTAACCACTTTCAAATTTAGATTTTACCCAAAAAAAAATTACTAAATTCTAACAAAACCCACCGTAAAAATCCAAAATATAAAATAAATAGATTGCTCCTTTTGAATCTCTTGAAAAATAAAGGTATAATCTAACTTTTCTTTAGCTATTAAAAGGGATATTTGCCCTTTCCCTCTCTTTAGGTGAAGTTAGCATAGGCTATTGAAAGAAGAAATAAAAAAGTACTTAGAAGAGTGAGAGTAGGGATCTAGATAATTTCTACAAATATAATCCTTATTGATGAAAAAATGATACTAATTCAAGTCTCGTTCAAGTAACATTCATTAACAAGAGAAGTTGCAATGCAACAAATTTTTGCATCTTACATGTGTTTAGGGTTTAGTTTCAACGTTTAGTTTTTGGCCATTGAGATTTGCAGCTTACACATATATGAATATCGTATAATGAAACTTAGATTGCTTAGATAAAGACCAAGAAAAAACTTTCCAACATCAATACCTCTGCTCAAGTTTAAGAAAAAGTAAAATGTCATTGGGCATGAGCAGATCCATGTACAACTTGTCTTTCTAAAAGTTTTGTCATTGTTAAAATTATACAATAAAATAGAAGTAAATTACCTATAGAATAGAATCTAATTACCTTTTCACTCACTGTCGAGTTGTTTGCTTCATCAAAATTGAGAAAATAACTTATAAAGTTCATCAAAATTGAGAAAATAATTTAGATTTATTTATCACTTTTGGTCCACGTTGAGGCCATGCACAAACAACATGTAAGCTGAGTTAGCCCATGTTACAAGGGATCCATGTGGCCGTAGATGGAGGCCATTTGCTCGATAGATATCATGCATTTTTGTCTTAATGTGGTTCTGATTGCCAGTGCAAAAACGAAGTCTTGGTCTTCCTCGCCAAGCCCATTGTTCGCCATCTGTGTTGAGAACTCCCTGGCCCAGAAGATCGTTGAAAATACATTTATAATAACTTAAAGATAATATAAGAATAACATTTTTTGAAAATTAATTAATTATTAAAATGCATTATATATAACAATAACATTTTTTTTAAAATAAGTAATTATTAGAATGCATTATATAAATGGATGTTTGACTTAGACTTATTAGTTATTATTATCCACTCAATAGCAGGTTCATGTATGCGTTCGATGCAATAAGTCAATGTTCCATGAATGAATATAAAATTTTATGATAGTTTATATAAGAACATAATAATAAAACAATAAAACGTACTAGTTATTATTATCGTCGACTCAATAGCAGGTTTATGTATTGATATTATATCACATAAAGAACAGTATAAAAATATAGTGTTTCTGGGCCTTACATACCGAGAAAACAACCCATTATACTGGTATGCAGGCCTCTCCATAGGATAAAATAACCTATTATCAGACCGATATTTACATGGTTATTATTATTATAGTTATTATCAGATCGATTCAAGTATTAATACTTTATAATGACACTCCAATCTGAGATCGTATCCTTGAAATTTAAATTTGCAACCCGTCATCTATTAGTCACATGAATAATATATGCATGTGTCTACAATTGGCAAATAATGAATGACATCTGGCTATGTTCTATTTCACCTTTTTGCATGAGAAGAACGGATGGGGTACCTTTGGGCTTCAGTCTCACTGTTTCTTTGTTTCTTTTTTAGTTTTGAAGCCTACGGCTTCTACTCTTGATAGAATACAATGTTCAGAAAATGCTTCTGCCTTATATTTTCCTTTGTTGTTGCACATTTTGACTATTTCCATATTTTCCTTTGCTGCGGCACATTTTGACTATTTCCATACCCCTGTTCTAGGTTCATGTCTTCGTGTACGAGTACATAAGGTAGCGTCCCATCTTGTGCCATGAGAAGCATATCCACCAACAGTGAACATCGTTACAGATTCTACCTCTATCTCTAGTGCTTCAACTCAATTCATGGGAATTGGATCTTTATCTCTGTCCAGAATGAGATTTAGAAGGAAGAATGGATCTCAAAAAAGCGAGGTAAAGAAAAAAGTGAAAGCAGATAACCAGACATTTGAACCAGTTGACCTAGCTTCCCTTCACCCAGTTTCAAAGCTATAAGTTGCAGAACCTCCACGTGCAAAGCTAGTGGGTTCCATTTACTGAGCTATTGGAGCAATGCATGTAGTAGAGCAGTGGTTTCACAGGCAATTTAATATACATATGCATATCCCACAAAGGTAGAGTTAGCACCTCTTCAACTAGCTATTAGTATGCATCCTCGAAAAATGAAGTAAATGAAAATGATGTAAATCTTGAAAATAATGATGAGTTCTTTGTTCTTTATTTAATCATTTTAAACTGAGCCCATTTAGCTGTGCCCTGGAAAGCATACAAGCACTTTAGAGGGCCGAATGCATTAAAGAATCTTTCCAGTTTAGCAACGAAATTATCTTTCAAACCCTAGTCCATACCTGTAACGTCGGGCATTTTCTTCCATCTTTGAACCTTTGTTTAGGCTCAAAATTTAATTATAATGTCCTTGAAGAGCTGTGCCGATGCTTATGCAAAGAGCCGGAAGGTAGGCAGTTCTCCTGCAAGTGCAGGGAGCGGCAGTGGGAGCAACATGTGGCAGAAATAATCACTGGAAGGGCAAAGAATAGTAGTACCCATGTTTCGGCTAGCAGCGAGGATAAATTCTGGTTACTGGCCTCGAATGAGCTAGGGTAAGTCATATTTGGATGCACAAATGGCACTATGAACCAATGCCTGTCAAAGAACCTTTTTGGTTGATTCACTGAGTTGTTTGACCATTATACTTGCATTCTAGTGGTTGATTCACTGAGATGCAGATGGTTTCTGTTATCTCTCACAAATTTGTTATATTTTTGTTGAACATGATGGCTAGTCATACCACGATGAAACTCTTCATAAGGTTTTTAAATAAGGTTTTTAAACATATTTATGTTGTATTTGGTTCTTCTGCTCAGTTATGCTTTGTACCTGCTCGACTGCTCGACTTCTTTGATGGCATCCCGTTGTCTAAGAAAATTTCTGGGAGCCAAGCATTATCTTTGGGATGCAGGTTTCAATTACCTGAAACACGCAAAAATCTGAACTAACAATGCCAAGTTAGAGGCTTTAAGCAAAACGCTTGTGGGAAGATTTGAACAAATGCACTCCGTGTCTGCTTGTTTCAAAGGTCTACTGCATTGGAAAAGCAATGCCTCGAATACGTTTTAAAATTGAGACAACAATTTTTTCTAAGATTGAAGAGCAAGTTATACACGGCTTCATAACCCATTAAGACCCTGCATATATATTTTTACATAAAAGAGTAACTTATACACAGTATTTTACAAAATCATTGCAACTTACATTTATATAGTTTCTAAATCTACCAGCAGTATAAAATCGCATGAGAAATTTTATGCACAGCTTCTAAAATTATTACGACTTGTCCATCTATAAATGCATTGGAAGGATGGTGTTTTCCTCAACAATTAGAGAAAAAGAGAAGTGAATTTTGTCTGTTGCAATTTGTATAGCTCTTTCTCTTTGTTAACAATTTGAAAACATGTCTTCTGACAGCAAAGACTATGGCTGTGCTCACCCAACTCAATGCGGGTAAGTCCTCTTTTTACTCCTCTTTTTATTTCAAGTTTTCTCCTCTTTTTGTTTCAAGTTTTCTCCTCTCGTTCATTATCACTTATAATTTTGTCTGTTCGTGGTGGTTGTGTGAACATTTTAGTTTTTAATGGCTAATCATTTTATGTTTGTTAATGGCAGCAAGAAGGGAAATTCCTTTGGAGTCGAGATCGTGGAAACCAGCTACAAGAGAATTTAGAACTCAGAATTCAGAATTAATGGCTAATCATTTTATGTTTGCTATCATATGTTTTAAAGATTGAAACCTGCAATGAATCTATACCAGAGAATTCATAATTAATGGCTAATAATTTTATGTTTGCTATCATATGTTTTAAAGATTGAAACCTACAATGAATCTATGCCAGGGAATTCAGAATTCATAATTTTAATCTGGTTTTCTAATTTTGTTTCTTCGACTACGATATGGAAACTATGCCTAGTGAGAACCATTGCAAATACTGACCAAGCTCCAAGTACAACAGCTGCAATTGTTCACAGAGGACGAACCGTTGCAAACACTGACCAAGCTCCAAGTACAATGGCTGCAATTGATCACGGAGGACATAGGGTATTAGGCCTTCTTGGAGAGAACGAAGAAGGTCCTGATAAAGTGAGGGTCTATATCAGGTCTCTTCAAAACCATGCATGAATAGGGAGGGAGATGGCTTGTCGATCTCTTGCCAAATGCAAATAGAGACACATGGTACTAAGACCACGACATGTGTACTGCATGCAAGCAGTAAACCCGATATAAGTGAACCACATTTTATAAACATTAAATGCTATCAAACTAATGCTAGCATTAATCTCCTCTTGATTTAGTCATACTCTATTATACAACCAACGTCTAGAAAAACCATAGCAAAACAATGACCTTGCCTCGGGATGAGGCCAAATAAGAGGTCGAAATTACTCATGCGTAGGAAATATGAATAAAATAGTGGAAAACAAAACTTAGAGTAAAATGTTTTGGTTTTTGTGTCTTTTAATGGAAAAGACGGCAAGCCTAAAACTATAGTCCCTGCTAGCCGGAGGCAGGGACTAATAAGTGAGTTTCATGTGAACAAAAATTGTAATATTCATTACTCTCGTTGTAAATATGTCTATGTCATTAGATTTTGAACGAGGACAAAATTTTCAAATATATTAGCAAAGAATAATATGAAAGATAAGAGTAAGTAGGTAGAAGGCCAAAGTAGAATATGAAGTCTAAGAGTAACTAGTAGGTAGAATACCAAATAGTTATTATTACTTTATATAAAGGAGACCCTTCACTCATGCAAATGGCCTATCATTTGTCAATATAAACGATTTGCATATGTGAAATAGAGTGACATTTTTAGCTTGTGATTATGCTATTGTGAGGTTGTCCATGGTCGTCGTTATTTTAATTACTCACGAACTTTCTTTGTTATTGTGACGATGGATGTAGTGATTTCTAAAATGTTTTTTGTGTTGATGTTTGTTTATCATATACATTGCTTACTTAGTGAATATAATTTTTGGTGACTTATAAATTATCATTTTCTCCCATAAAAGTAAAACTTCGTGGTTTCCTTGCGAGGCTTGCACAGGGTACTCTGCCCACAACTTATCTGTTATACCTCTCAGGATGCTATCAGATGACCTGATACCGATTACTGAATATGCCTCCTCTTAACTGGGTTATAAAAAGCCCTGGGCACCCCTCCCTGACTGCAATACCCACTTTTAGGGAGCTTGTAGAAGTCCTTACATCGAAAGTTAGGTTGTATATATACAACGTACATGTCCTTCCAATTCCCTATAGAAGGTTGTAATGTAACAGGCTTTGGGTACCTTGCCCTCCAAAATCAGGTTTGTGCAGATGGTAAAGGTGGATTATTCTTTTTATTAGTTGCAATTTTCTCTTTATTTTATAAAAAAAATGAGAAAAGATATGTATTCTCTTAGTTTTCTATGGGGTATCCTCCATCCTCAAAGCATACCTTAGATTTTGTCCCAATTTTAGATTGATGAACTCTTCTCTATGCTCTCCATGCCTTATTTTTCTTTTATTTTTAATTGCATGCTCCTAGCTAAAAATGATAGATTAGAATAGACAGATTATGATACAATTAGTTTATTTACTTGCATGTTGCATACACATATTAGCTTCATGTTATTCAAAGCTAAAAAAATGGTGAATTGATCCACAACTAGAAGTGTAAAGCACCCAATGATAGTGGAGTTGTATCCAAAGGGTTTACTATTTCAAGCATCTTCGCAAGGTGAACCTGTGTAGTTGACTCAAGATATGTTTTCCTTCATAAGCACTTTTTGTTAGGAGGAGGGTCAAATCCATTGTATAGTTGATAATAAAACTAATTTGCATGGAATTCTTTTTGTTAACAAAAATAACCACAACTCACCACATATACAACTAGCTAATAACGTGAATTGATGGAAGTCAACATGCATGAGCTCTTATAGTAAGAATATGGGAAAATAATATTATTTAAGGTGATTATTTAAGCGTCGGTGAATTATTAATTGGGGATAGGTAGTCCTTAATTACTAGTCCCTAATTACCAAGATTCTAGGGGATATCAGCAAGATCAAGATTTGAAATGCAATCGGTTTATCCTTATATAAAGGGGATTGGGTCCAATAAAAAGTAGTTACAAAATAAAGGTTCAAAAAATAGTTTATAAATATGAGGGGTGTATTGTTGGAATATATTAAACCCACTCATAATTTATGATAAAATAATTAATCATTATTTGATTAATTATTCACCCACTAGCTAAATTAGTTGGCATCCACTTCCACCTTAAAGTCAATACATGCCATCTATATCCCAGGAATGCTTTATTTCTGATTTTGGGTTGATCTTGACCACCTTTTGACCATCCAAAATTAGTATACAACACTTTACAACAGATTCTGCTTTATTCAAATTTTCCAGCTTTTCTGTTGATAAGGTAAAGCTAGTCAACTAGGAAACTGAGTCCCTTTATTGCCAACCCATCCTTCATGACTTTTTCTCCATTTTCTAGGATTAGCATTTTTTTCCATCTCCCTTGACAACTCACTCATGCTTTTTCCAATTCGCGAGGTCCTTGATAGATTTGGGAAGTGCTTTAGCCACCTATGGGGGTTTGCTATATTTTGGTAAGTCTGCTTTTATGAGCTTTATGAACTTTAAGAGATTTATGAGTTGTATCCCTACAACTCTATTTTCCTTTATAAGGACGTATTACCATTGTAATAATATCAATTATCATTCATTAATGTGTGTTCATTAATTCCTCTTCTTCTCTCTTTATGCTAATTCTCTACAATTCCCATTGAGGTTAATTGTGTGCTTAGATTCTTATCTTGTTTATATTGGAATTCATGTTTTCATAAAGGATTTAGAATTCTTACATGGTATCATAGCAGCAAGGTTGATCAATTTCTACAAAGTTGAGGAGCACATCTAGTCTCATATCCCTCTCTAAAGAAGAGCTTGTCTAGCTTACAAGATTTTCTCCTAGTTTTGTTTTGCAGGTTGCAGAGAGTATCTACTAGAGCATATCAACAACTTCAATATGGATTCGAAATTTCCTCTACTATCTCCTTTCAACTATGATGATTGGAAGCCCAAGATGAGTGCATACTTGAAGAGGTAGTGTCTCTTTGATGTCTCCATTGGTGCATTGAGCGAACCTCAGTATTATGAAGAGAAGATTGATTGGCTAAATAATTGTGAAAGATTTTATGGAATTATGTGTTTGGGAATGTCTCCAAATATACACATTCTCATAGATTCTGCTGAGTATCCATTTGATCTTTGGAAAAATTTGGACAAAGATTTTGGTTTGTAGGAAATAGAAGATGAAGCATGGAGCGAACCCAACATCTCCTCTTGTTCTCTCTCTCAATATTTCTTGTCCTCTACATTCTCTGATGAAGTTGATCAAGATAAATAAGTTTCTCATACATTTCATGTTTCTTCTACTCTCCTTGATTGAAATGCTTCCTCCTTCAATGAAGAAGCAAATATTGAAGAGCCATCTTTTTCTGTGTCTCTTGAAGGTGATTTTTCTTCTTGTGATACTAATGATGAAAAAGAAGTAACATATGGAGGTTCTATTGATATTTATGATGATCCTATCACCCATTCATTGTTCTCTAAATATCCTATCTTATATTTTGAGATCTATGTGCCAGATCCTTCACACCTTGTGCATACCTCTCTCATTGATGGTGCACAACCCAGTGACTTCCAGGATGTTTGCTTAGCCATATCAAGTCCTATTAATGTCCTTCCACTTACCATACTTGATCTCATGTGATTTTCCATATCCTCATTTTTTCTTGGCATCAATACTCATAGCCTTCTTGAATATTTTGAACATCTCCTTCTTTCCTCCTTTCATACTGAGGATTCATTGCCAGTGTATTCCCATATGCTTATATGTGATCCTTTGGATTCTGATTTAGAAGCATATTTGAAGGTTGATACACATATCATACCACCATCCATATCATCTACCATACCTATGAATAATCCTAAGACTATACAAATCCCAAGTTCACTAGTTGATTCCTCATTGGTCTCTTATGCAGTGATACTTATAATCTTACATGGGTTGAAGTATTTCCTATCTTTAAGTGGTTGGTTATTAATGAAATTAGTCATATTTGGATATGTTCTAAACACTTATGGTTCAGATCTCATGTCCATCCATCATTCATATTTTTACACCTATTAGTTTCCCCGATTGCTCATAATTTTCCTAGTCTAGCCCTATATCCTCATGGATCCACTGAAGCCTTTGTCTTTGTTGTTTCATATGTGAATGTTTCTAATATATCAAAGTTTTATCAGCCTCATATCAGATCTAGAAAGGTGCTACATCGGATTGGAATATTGACATGTGATTCACATCACAATTTTGTAGCTATTCATGGAATTGGGTGTGAAATAAATTGTCTTAATTTTTGTACTCTTTGGAAAGGAGTATGCACAAATATCTTTTCCATTTCAGATTATGTTTGCAATAATAGTTTGACATAAACAAGAATAATTTAGATAATGACCCTACTTCATCAGTTGATGAGATACAAGGAGTCTCTCCTATTCCTTCTTGCATGTTCTACACTCTAGCACATGATCATGGAGTTCATGATTTCTTCAGCAAGTCTTTCATCCAGAAGCAGTTTGTTCAGCTCATTAAAGTGAATATAAAGATATGTTGAAGAAATATTTCAATTTTTGTGCTTTGTCCTTCTTGAGGGAGGATTTTCCCCATGTGGTTTTTCCTCTTTCCTCAACTTTTTGGACATGGATAATTGTTAAAGGGTGACCATAGCCTTGTTGATGGGCCCTATATGCATCCATATTTTTTGACATACCATCATAAATTCAAACTTATAGGGGGGTTTTGGAATATATTAAACCTACTCATAACTTAGGATAAAATAATTAATCATTATTTGATTAATTATTCACCCACTAGCTAAATTAGTTGGAATCCACTTGCACCTTAAAGTCAATACATCCCATCTATATCCCATGAATGCTTTATTTCTGATTCTGTGTTGATCTTGACCACCTTTTGACCATCCAGAATTAGTATACAACACGTTATAGCGGATTCTACTTTATTCAGCTTTTCCAGCTTTTCCAACTTTTATGTGGATAAGGAAAAGCTAGTCAACTAGGAAACTGAGTCCCTTTGTTGCCAACCCATCCTTCATGACGTTTTCTCCATTTTCTAGGATTAGCATTGTTTTCCATCTCCCTTGACAACTCACTCATATTTTTTCCAATTCGTGAGGTCCTTCATAGATTTGGGAAGTGCTTTAGCCACCTATGGGGGTTTGCTATATTTTGGTAAGTCAGCCTTTCTGAGGTTTATGAGCTTTATGAGTTGTCTCCCTACAAATCTATTTTCCTTTATAAGGATGTATTACCAATGTAATAATATCAGTTATCATTTATTGATCATTCATTAATTCCTCTTCTTCTCTCTTTATGCTAATTCTCTGCAATTCCCAATGAGGTTAATTGTGTGCTTAGATTCTTAGCTTGTTTATGGAATTCACGTTGCCATCAATGATTTAGAATTCTTACATGTATGGAGGGATTAATATATATTGATATATTAGGATAAGAATAAATAAATAAATATATTAGGTAGGAATTATTACGGGGGTAGATAGTTCTTAATTACCAGGATTCTAGGGGCTATCCCCAAGATCCATATTTGAAATGCAATAGATTTCCCTAATAGCTAAGAACATGGTTTTCCTCCTATGATATTATAGGTTCAAATTCATAATCCCTTGTCAAGGGGGGAACTTGTCCCATAAACAAGGGGGTCTCACCAAAAAAATTGGTGTATGGATAGGCTATAAACTTAAAAATAGATTATTATTAGTTTTAGTATTATAATAAGGGTATCAAGTCCAACAATAAAAATAATTAATGACAAAATAAATTTTCATAAGTTAGTATACAAATCTAAGGATAGGAGGAAGGATTAATAAAGATTGATAGGTTTGGGTAGGAATATATAAATAAGCATCAATAAGATTATGATTTGATAATAAGATTTTATGATGGAAAAATCAAATATCTCACAGGTATCTAATAATATATTTCATTAAGTCATATTGCTTTGTGTTTTCAGCTCAATTGTTTCATTTGTTCAAACAATAATAAGGTGGTAGTTCTAAAGTGGTAGTTGTGTAGTAATTTTGTGGTAGTGATAAGGTTGTAGTTCAAAGAAGGTAGCCATAGGGGGATTGTGGTTGAATTGTATCACATATCTTTTCTTCAATTATTACTAGTGTTAGTAGTTAGGTGTTTATATTGTATTAATAGTCGAATGATGGATCCAATTGAATTATGTCGATGTCTCAAATACTTCTTTGCTACATGAAGGCTAGGTAGGTTCCATTATGGTAATGCATGTTAGTAAGGGAACTTTCAAATTCGATATGAAGGAAACATTTCCCTACGAACTTCAAATTCCATCCATTGTAGAGAGATATATTGAATTCACATTATTAAATCCCATCCATCTACAACCTATCTTCCTTGTCACGCTATCCATAGTCTGCGCTTAAATAAATAATGGCATATAGTTTCATCTCATGAAGGGTTTCCATATATATTTTTCCACCAATCTGTTTCAACTCCTGCCACTGCTAATGAGGGTTTATATATAGATGTTTCCACCAACATGTTTCAACATATATTCTCTCATTCTCTATTTGAGGGGGAAAGCACCCCATTCTTTCTATGTCATACAAGCTCAACTTTGGCATGGGAGGAGGCTAAAAAGCACCTGTAGAGTTGGAGAAACTAGAAATGAGAGACCTTCTATCTCATACCTGTGAAAATAGTGGCATAATAACACTCAGTAAACCTAACCTCTTAGGAGTGTGGGAATCAAGAGAATGTGACTTTTTTCCATTATCCTCCCTTTATTATAATAGTAGAGGGATGGCATGTATCTGTTTTCAAATGCAGGTTCACCTACTAAATGAACTAAGGCACCTTAAACTAAGAATAAAATAGGGGAATTATTAATAATATGGATAAAATAATTGAGATGAGATGGAAGGAGAAGGAAAACCACTTTACTAGGGGGCGAGGAGAATTCAAAATGAAACAAATTTAATTATTATTAGAATAGTAGGGGATGATTTTAATCATAGTCATTGAGTTTGAACTTGGTACCATATGGAAAATATTCAAGAGAAAAAAAAATTATCTGAGAAAATTTTATATGTATACTTATTAACCACCAATGAAAATTCAAGAATAGACAGATGTTTAAACTAGCTTAATCTTCAATACCTCTACTATAGCTTAATCTTAAGATGGTGTTAGACCATCTTACAAAATGAATTATTTGCATTAGAAGTTGAAATATCCCATAAATGATCAAATTTATTTGCAATTTACGATCACATAGTAACCATAATGCAACTTTCATAAGCCAATACTAGTTTTTTTTATGAATGCAACTTTTAGAAGGGGATCCCAACTTTCAGATAAAAAGAGCATGGGAAGAAAGTTTAAGGAACAACTCATAAAATTGTGGTCTTCATATTAAGAAGAGAAACTAAGCAAGCATGGGGATAATATATTCTTCCCAATCCCCTAAATTGTAAAATGAGAATAACTGATGAATAGGTTTGTTCATATGAATCCAAGTATTTCAGTAGGCATGGGATATGATATTCTTCTGAATTACCTAAATTATAAAATGAAAATGGTTGGCAATGAGGTTCAATCCATTCTGCATTTATTGAATTGAATTAAGCATCGAGTGAATAAAAATAGCTGTAATAATTCATGAGACAAAGCGTATTTTCAAATTTATGGATTACTTGGCTTAATTTGAGAAAATTTGGTAACTTAGATTTGAATAATAGTAGGGATTACTCCACTATTTTAGGCATGAGAGACAAAAATACCCCCCCCCCCCCCAATATTATAGATACTCATTCAATTTGGAAAATAATGTTGTGAGGACAACACCACTACAGTTTTATATCACTTGAAATGCATTTCGTTTCTTTTAATAATAAAGAGAAGCTCGAATATAAATAGTTAGGCCAGTCCCCTCTCTATTTCTTATTCTTTAAGTTGCAAATATTTTTTTCATGTGATTTAAACCATAACTCACTATACGATATAACAACACTCCCACATCATTGAGTGCAACCCCTCTATCTGATCACTTGTGTGGCCTACTAGGGTTCATGTAGGTTGCTTGTAAGAACTTGTGCCTACATAGTATTGTTGGCATCTCTTACCTCTCATATAAATAAAGTAAATAGAGAGTATTTCATTTATATTCTTTATTTGTTCATTCTTTATCAATCTTGTGTAGATATGTGACCTAGAAGAGGAGCACACTTGTCCTATTTCTGTAGGCCTTCACTTCTACTCATTTTTCTCTCTCTTGGATGATAGGGTTTCTTGCTCTCTTTCATTTTTCTTCAAGAATATTAGAGTTCTAGAGTAAGGGTATTACCTTTAGATATTGGAGACTAAGGTTTTGGGAAAAAAACCTAAGGTTGACTTGCGAAGAACAAGAGAAGAAAAGGACATCTAGCCTTAAATATTGTCACATACCTAATTTTATGTTAGTTATTAATTAATATTTAGTTTGTTAATTTTCATGGGTTACTTTTACATGCATGAAGAGTTGTGAATCTAATGCACCTTTGTATTTCCATGAAGACCATCTGTATGTAATTATCGTTAATTAATGAATAATATATATATTGTTTATTGGAAAAGATATCTTCTAAGTGGTATCAGAGCCAAGATACGAAAGCATCATCTGGATTAGGACCTCTAGCTCATGTGCTGATGATGTGCTCTATATCTCACCTCATACCTATCTCCTCCAAAACTTTCTCCCTCCCACCACCATCCATCATGTCCCTTATTAGAGCCTAACGAACTGTAGATTGTGCATGCAGTACCATTATTGACATTTAGCTCCTCCTCTCACCATCCCATAGATTCATCTAGACCTGTTCGCATGAGAGTAGTTCTAGTCATCCTTAAAGTAAGTTGTTAAAGGAATAGAATGCCTTTAGTACTTGATAGATATTTCAAAGTTATAGAATAAATTAAAGAAGAATAAAAAAATATTCAAGAATTATAAAAAGGGAAATAAAAAACAAAGATGAAGTGACAGAAGAGTCCAAGTCTACTAATATAACGAAGGAAAACATTTGCATGACTGAGAACAATGAGCAGTCCTTGTTATGGAAATAAGATCATATCATTAGTATAAAATTGGGTAATTAGTGACTACACGACCAAAAAATTTAGTCGTGACAATTTTTTTAAGTTAAATACTACCAAATATTAACAAATTAAAGTGACAACTAAAAATGTCTAATAAACACTACTAATGTAGTTCAAAGGTAAACAAATATGACTAAATAACAACTATGTGAATACACATTAATAATATTTCTTACTTATATTCATAAACTAATTTTTAGTGGTGTTATCATTTTAACATGCTCTATCATGTTCATAATTGTTATTTTTAATGTTGAATTCAGTTTTGCATTATCCTCCTTTTTGTGTTATCCCATCATGCTTTACTATTCAAATTGATGTTATATGTCGTTGATACCAGGACCGACTTCTTGACAATGTTGTTTGATGTAGGTAAATATAAGAGATTGCACATATATAAATATGTTAATATATTATACCTATAACTAGACTAGTTAGAACTTAAAGCCTCTTAATATAATATAGTTCTCTCTATATTTTAGTTCACGCATAAGAAATTGAAGCTTTGAATACCGTAAAGAAAAAGACATGTTTATCTCCTTTCCACTATGGAATGATTTTTTTAACTTAGTTTGGATTGTGCCACCTAAAATTTCTCAATTTTGTATCCTAATTTCTAATTTATGTCATCTAAATAGTAAAAAGATATTAACTGTCAACACTTGGAAACGAATATCTCAAATACTCATTTCTCTGTATTTCCTAGAACCTACATGAGAAACTGACTTGGGCTAAGGATTATGCATTTTGGACTCTCTATCTAGTGCTGACTTCAAGGTATTTAGAATTGGATTTCTTAACCCAGTTTCTTCTCACATCTAAATTCTTAGTGCTCCCTATTGAGTACTTATAAACTAAAAAATACATCATAAACAATGGCTGTTGAGGGAACATGAGGACATGAGGTTAGTATCTTATATTGATGTATTCGGTCATGGGAATTATGTTACATTTTATGTTGTTTCCTTGAAAAGTCATCCCTATAATATAATCACAATTATTCAAAATAATGGTATTGTTTATTTTTTTGTGCTTTTCCATTAGCATTGTTAACTTCATTATTTAGGTGTTTAGTAGTTGATCATTGAACATCATTTTTTTACTTTAGTGCCTCATGCAAGAAGTAATATTAGTGAACATTCACTACAAGATTTGTTGAAATTGTCAAGTCATGAAAAAAGCTAAATTTCTAAAGTGATCACTAATTTAAATATATACTATCATGATTATAATTTGGATGCTCCACGGTATACTTTATGTGGATTTATGATTATTAATGAAACAATTTCAGGTTAATGGTAATGGCAGTTGACAATAGTCTTCCTATGTTTCATAATGATTGTGGAAATGTAAAAAACATTCTTCAAAAAAATTATATGTCGTCTATCAAATTCTTTCTGGTTCCCCATTTACACAAATCATTGCATGCGGATGTGGTTATGGAAATGAATATTTTGCACCTCCCATATCCCAAAAGATATCAACAAAGAGAAATTCCATAGTCCCCATGAATATGACTTCATCCCTTCCATGTTTCTTAGTTCCATGTTGTGTTTTTCTTATTGATGGGCGTAGTTATTGTTATGAAAATTGAGTAAGTTTGAACACTTTGAATTGGCACATCTTATAGCATTCTAATGTAGTTCTCCTTAAAAATAAAAAATGAGGTGGATGACACACATGCTTCCTCCAACCTTCTATTGGATAAGGTGCCTCAAACTCATTTTTTGTAAGTTAAGAAACTATTCTATTGAAAAAAGGTGATAGTGTTACAAAAATAGTTATAGTTCAGAGATACATTCCTGCTCAAAGAGCTAAGCAGGTTGAACAGTTCTAAAGAGATTACCAGGCCCTCCCTCCATGAGGGAAAATAGGTCGAAGGAAAGGAGAAGAGTATCCTTATACAAAAAGACATAATAGTTCCTGAACTAAAAACCAACAGACAAGATTCTGACATTGATAAGCCCATATTATTTATGACAAAAACAAAAGAAACCATTGACAAAAACCTGATTAAGGCTTGTGGAATGGCTCCTCAATGATAGGGCAGCCAAATCCAATGGAAACCGACTCGCTTGGGTCGTCCTTGGCAACCAAAGTGTCGTCACTGGAGGAGTCTACCTCCTCGTTGTTGGAGGAATCATCATCATCAACGCTACTTGCAGGAGGTTGTCTAAACTATAGAGGGGTTGTCTTTCTTGCCAATGCTGGACTAGGAGCGCCTTTACCAGTAGAGAGATTTTATGCGGCTCTATGGGGAGGAGGATCAC
This sequence comes from Pseudotsuga menziesii, assembly GCA_001517045.1. Classification (NCBI taxonomy): domain Eukaryota; kingdom Viridiplantae; phylum Streptophyta; class Pinopsida; order Pinales; family Pinaceae; genus Pseudotsuga; species Pseudotsuga menziesii. Next base: position 20,041 of record LPNX010717863.1, read on the forward strand.
AATCCATAGGTATTGTGGGAAAAATGGTGGAGGATGACGGTGCAGATGTTGAAATAGGGAGGGTTGTGGGGAGAGCAAGAGCAGGAGGTGGTGGTGCAGAAGGCACAGGAGCCAAAGCCTGGGAGTGGAAGCACAGAATGAGCCAAATGAGGAGGTTTTTTATCACCCAATAGTTTCTTCGTCGCTCCAGAGTGCGACCAACTGTGTTGACTGCACTAGACAATTCATCTTCCTAGTCATTCACCATGAGGCAAACAACTTCAAGGATCTCGGCATCGAATCCATCACCACTAGCCTGAGCACTGAGATGAATTGGGCAATTAGAATGGATGCCTCTTCCCTGACGACCACGATGAGGGATACCATGTTGTCTGCGTGACATGGCTAGCTGGAACAGTGTGATGGTGAGCTCAGGGCTAGGGACTGAGTTGTAGAGGGTCGAATGATCAAAATAAGGCTGAGGACAGAGCAATGAGAATGCTGAGAGAAAATGGCCAAAATGACAGAGGATCATGGGCATTAATCTATTAGTGTGTCGGCCCTGGCACCAAGGAGGTGCATTAAAATCCTCCTGCATCAAGGTGACGGATGCATCCCTTCAGGCGTCCAGGAGATGTCCATGTACAAGCTCAGAGTTAATGAGCACAATTATAGAGGGGGTGATGCATGGGTGACATCAAGCTGATGATGGTCTGGCCCTGTCATCTGCCCCCGTGTCCTTGATGTCATTGCAATTACCCACATCTGGGTTAGGTGCCTCAAACTCATTACTACAATGGTAGAGATATAATTGTTTCAGACGACGAAAACAACTATCAAAAGAATGTAAGCATCTTGGTGAACCATTTCTTGGAGACAATTGTGAAGGAATACATTGTCGTCTTTGTGATCATTATATCTTTGCAACTTTGGTTGTCTTGAAATTAATATGGTTATTATCTCGGTATGGTTATCCATACATTACAAAATATTAAACAATAGATGGCGGAGATCCCACTTTAGGAATATGGAATTTGCCATGTAGTGAATATGCAGGTCCAAGTTGCTCTCAAGTTGTTAACCTTACACTAATGACATATAGAGCTTGAGTTGAGCGTGCCAAATTTTTTCTAAACCCTAGCTTGGGCTTCTGCAATTTTCTGTCTATCATGGAGTCAATACCTCTCAATTTCAAGGGCCTAATACCAACCATGTAAAAAAAGTGGGAAGTTGTGGCTATGATAGAGGCATAGGTGAACCTTTTTTTATTATTTTTGGTATTTGCATGTGCCCTTTAAATGTCACTTGTTAGCGTATATTTCTTTGTTGGATTAATTGGATTCACTTGTATGGTTTCGTTGTCAGTTAGCGTACACAGTGTGTGAATGTTTCCAAATGGTGGATGAGGAAACACCGTGGTTAGATGACAATTCAAGGTGAATTCCAAATGGGGGCACCATATTGATCTCATACCTTCGTGCGAAGATCAAGAAGTTTGTTTCAAGATTTAATAGGTTTATTATGGATGGGAAATCTCTCCTATCAAATGTAAAAAATGATGAACCTATAGGCGTTGAGGTGTGTGCCACTTTGGGTATCAAGATTAATGGTGCAAGGGTTTCTATTTTGTTGAGGGTTTTTGCATATGCATACCAAATGTGGACAATGTGCATGCTGGGTTTATTTCAAAGGATGGATCCTTGGAGGAGGGTTTGAAATTTTCTTCAGAGAGTCGAATCTCACTCCTAGTGTAGATCATGTTGTTTCTAAGACTACTGTTGTTTTAGTGAATGTTAAGCCGATCTTCTCAAATCGTAGGGTTTTAAATAATGTATTAAATGAACATGATTTATCTTATTCATAGGGTGCATATGCAGAACTATCTGATTCTCAATGAAATTTCAACTATTCTAAGGATGGTCGTTCTGAAAAATTTGGGGATAGGGAAGGATATCGATGTCGTGGGGAGAATAGGTTCTCTTCAGTGTGCCGATAGGTTATTGGTTCACGTGCTAGAGCTCTCCTCTCTCTTAATGCATATAAGGTAAAGAGCAGTAGGTATTTATATGTTTTTTCTCTGGTTATAACAATGGATAGGGTTGTTGGCCTCTCGTTGAGGGAGCTTCTTGGTCATTTCAAATATATCTCCATGAATCGACCTATAATCTTATCTTAGATGATGGTGAAGTGGAAACATATTACAGGATACATGTCAAAGATCAATATGCTTATGAATGGTTGGTTGTGCTTCCAGTTCATATCAGAGGAAGCATTTAATATTATTTTGCACAAATTATGGGTTTTAGGTGTCGGTTCTTTAGTTTATATGGATGACACCCTATGTTTAATCCATGGAAGGAAAACATTGCGAGACTGAATTTATGGGTCCTATTTCTTGGTTATCCTTTTCATTCATGGTCCAAGGAATCCTTAATGGTAGTTGTTAATTCCATTAATCGTTTTATAAAGGTTGAGGATGAGATTTTGATTGTTGTTGACAAACATATGCCCATGATTTTTTATTGAAATGGATGTTTAAGATGTATTACCAAATGAAGTGGATATAGTGTGGTTTGAAGGTTCTTGTTATCAACACCTCAACTACTGGTGCATTCCTTTCCGATATTGAAATCTTTGTCACAAGAGTGTATATTTATGAGATAGATTCAAATCCATCCCTAATGCTAATAAGCAGGACATTTTGGAAGGGGTTTCTCCTTCCCTTTGCCGAGTTGTCTATCCACGAAGATATATTTGTGAAGTTCCTTTATTAATTTCAATGGATAGGTGTTCAACTTCGTCCTTAATGGGTAAGATTCAATCTTTCCTTCCTATGTTATTAAAAACTTATTTAAAAAAATTTCATAATGGATTTTGTGAAGTTTATTGCTTTCAATGAGGATCTTTTGATATTTGGGGATTGTTCCTCTATAATATCCCTAATTTTATGTGTGTTGACCTCACTGATGGTAGATTGTAAAATTCTTTCTGATGTTTTTGTTTTAGATTCCCCATTTTTATCAATCCTTGATCTCCCATAGAGGGTTCTTTTGACTTCCTAGGGACCTTTGGTCTCAAGATATGTTAATGATACCAGTATGATCCTAGTATTAGATTCCCTTACTAAGGAGGTATCTCAAGATGCCAAATTGGAAGGGGGGGGGGATATTATTAATGACGGGTGGTTTAAGGATGGGATTGGACTAATTTTGGAAGGGGAATATTAGAAATATTTTTCCTTACACTCTCAGGATTATGCTTCTCTGGATTCCAATAAATTTCCATCCTTCTTGGCTATTACTATTTCCTCTTTTCCCCTACTTGAAAATTCCAAAAATATGCATGAGCTTTCCCCTCCAGTCACTAATCATTTGTTCCCTTCTTATAAGGACTCCATTACCAAGGATCCCCTCCTAATTTTCTTTAGAAAATCATCAGACAAGAAGGATATTATTCCCATAGCATCTATAAGATGCCCTAATGTTACCTTGAGGAAGAAAAGGGGAAACAAGGGAAGGACTGTTGAGGAAAATAAACTTTATTCTAGCAATGCCCCAGAAAAAAATTGTAAACTCATCAGCCTCCGTCACTTATTTTGGTCTTACTCTAGACTTCTGGTCACAATATCTCAATTTTGATAATAGTGTTCTTAAAGAATAGTCACCCTTAGATTTGGTTGACCCATGATATTTTTATCCTTCAATATTAGGGGGATTGGGAGCTCCCTAAAACATGCTCCCCTAGAATGTATTTTTGAGATGGTGAGGCCTGACATTTTTCTGGTTCAAGAAACTATGTGTTTGTGTTCAAAGGCTTATGAATTTTTTTTGAAACTCTTCCTTAGTTGGGAGTGTTGTTGATTTGATTCCTTGGGAAATTATGGGGGATTATTGGTAGCTTGGAACCCCCTGAAGGTTTACTTCATATCGTTGAGTTTTGTAGGTCTCCTTCACAAAGGGAAACTAAGAGGTTTGGATAAGTTCATGTGGATCATTAAATTCTATGGTCCATATAACCATAGAAAGGATTTTTGGGATAAGATCATTTATGTGGGTCTGCTCAATGACTCTGCTTTGATTTTGTGTAGAGATTTAAACCTAAATTTTTTCATTGCGGCATCCTTGGGTTCTAGGGTGCTTGGGGATCCTTTAGATGAGTAGTTTAGGTCATTATTTAAATAGGCCAATCTTATTAATGTGGTTCCCGGTGCTTTGATGCCAATGTGGAAAAATGGTAGAATTGGAGATGTTGGGGTGGAAAAAAGGTTGGATAATTCCTTGTTGCTAAATATCTTTGTGATTTTTTTGGTATATTCTGCTCGTGGTATTTCTCTTCTGGTGAGTTGGTTCACCGACCTATTTACCTAAAATTTAAAGTTGAAAACTATGATACTCATTTTCCTTTTAAATTCAACCATTCATGGCTTCAAGGGAGTGATTTTACTAGTTTTGCCAGAGTAAAAGGGATATCCTTTTCTCATTATGAATTTGACTCCCCCATGCATAGGTTGATACAAAAACTAAAGTTATTAAAACAAGAGGTCTCTATGTCGGAGAAAGAAAATAAATCTAGTATAAGACATGAGTTATTAGAAATTGAAGTTGAGAATTCCCATATAAATTCTTTAATGGATGATAACCTTTTCTCCAAACACATAAAACTTTAATAAACATTAGTTAAATTTTTTTGAACAAATATTGGTCAACGAAATTTGGCGACTAATCAATCGCTATAATCCCTACGGAGCAGGGACTAATAAAGGAATTATATATTTTAAATTTAGATTAACTTATTTTCTAATTGGCTAGCTACTCAGATTTGACCATTTTCCTTTGGTGTAGACATCAAAATAATTAAAATTAAATATAAAATAAAAAAACTTAAATTTAAGACTTGGTAAACTCGATGTTAATCTGCTGAATCTACTGCTAGTGGGTATCAATATCGATCTGCTGCTGAAGCTACTGGTTCTGCAAATTAAGGATCTCAATACGTAACCGAATAAATATAATAAACTCGGTTTAAAAACCGGCACTGTCTCTATACAAAAATGAAACACAAAGCACAACAGAGATTAAATTCACCCATATAAACCTAATATTTACCCTAGAACTTAAATGGTAAAACCCACATTAAATGGTGGGTCATTTCTATATATTTGTTCAAAAAAATTTAACTAATGTTTATTAAAGTTTTTCAAATTTATATTATTAAAATGAATTTACTAAATATTAAAAATATTTTTATAATTTTCCAAAATTAAATTAACTGTTTTTTGATTGGTGCAGTGCAAACATTTGACAAATTTTCTCTGCTGTGCAAAATATTAATTGAATTATAAAAATAATTAAAAATATGAAATTGAGAAAAAAATAAAAACTTGCCACGTAAAGTCTGGCCATCGTCATTCATTTAATATATACATGAGAAGTTAAACAATCATTCATTTTATGCATTTAATGTAATATATTAATAGATTTGACATCAAATATTTTAAAAAAACCAGTTTTGTCCGATAGTTTCTCAGATATAATTCAGCAATACAATCTACTTTAATATTAACCATATTAACCATTGTGTTAACCAAAATTCTTGAAAATTTCCTTTTTAAATCAATTTTTTTAAATAAAATAAAGGAATTATATATTTTAAATTTAGATTAACTTATTTTCTAATTGGCTAGCTACTCAGGTTTGACCATTTTCCTTTGGTGTAGACATCAAAATAATTAAAATTAAATATAAAATAAAAAAACTTAAATTTAAGACTTGGTAAACTCGATGTTAATCTGCTGAATCTACTGCTAGTGGGTATCAATATCGATCTGCTGCTGAAGCTACTGGTTCTGCAACTTAAGGATCTCAATACGTAACCGAATAAATATAATAAACTCGGTTTAAAAACCGGCACTGTCTCTATACAAAAATGAAACACAAAGAACAACAGAGATTAAAGTCACCCATATAAACCTAATATTTACCCTGGAACTTAAATGGTAAAACCCACATTAAATGGTGGGTCATTTCTATATTTCAGCTAGGTCTGGTTACAATGCAACTCTGGGATCTCTGGCATACTCCTCTATTGGCCAGTGAATAGGCGCCCATTGAGATAGAGCAGAGATTTGACAATTTTTCCCTGGTGTGCAATGTAATAATTGAATTATAAAAATGAATTAAAAATATAAAATTGAGAAAAAAATAAAAACTTGCCACGGATAGTCTGACCACCATCATTCATTTCTTTCATTTAATTACAGCTAAGGTGTTATTAAGGACAGTCCTCCTTGGGTATGCGTCGTCTGTCGACGGCCTATGAGCAGCCGCCCCTGTCACAAAGAAATTTAATGCTAGTTGTGTCTTCCAAAGTTACGTGGCAGCAAGCACAGAGGAGAATTCAATGCTAATTGCAGGTTAACTACATTGATTTCCATCAAGGAAGCTTTCTAGATACGGTGGCAGAGGAAGATGAAGGTGCTAGAAGGAGAGAAGTTACAGACAGTGAAGGTTATCAATCATTTTTCGTTGTGAAGCAAGAGAGTTTTATTAGCTGTTTACTTTGGGTGTGAAGCTGGAGTAACAAGAACCATAATGAGAACCACTTTGATTCTGAAGGGTGAAGGGTCTGAAGAAGGAGTGACAAGCGTGACTTTGATTATGAAGCAAACTTGACTTTGATTGTGAAGCAAGCCTGGGATCGACTCAGTTCTGCGCTAAAGGTATGCAAAAAGAAACCATTTATTATTTTCTGCAAACTAATAATAGTGTTATGTCTATGATTGTTATTATTGTCTTTAAATTTACATAGTTTTTTATTTCTAGAGATTCTTGAAAAGAAGCCAAAATATTGATGAGAGAGGATACTAATTGCAATTGGAAATCAAATTTTGAATAAGTGATTACCTGCCACGCCTGTAATTGGAATTTTCTTGTCCCTGTATCTGTCAAGGAACATGTCAATGGTGTCCCATAATGCTTTAAATTAAACTAAAAGATGGAAAGACTACTAATTCAGTTATTTTGTTTCATTTGAATCTGGTGGCTTCTTCTCTGCTCACTTCTATTAAGTTGGGTGCTCTCCACTTTCTGTCTGCAACCTTCGTCAAACTAGAATTGTTGACCTCTAAAAATTAATAAAAGCCTTAATACCATGTTGGGTTTTTTGAACACATGTATTCTATACCATCAAAATACAGAATATGAAAATGGACAATATAAATTTACATGCAGGTTTGCAACTCAGGTTTTTTATCTAGCTTGTACTCATAAGGGGTATTTAACTACAAGTGATCACAATTTTGAGACACGTAAGGAAGTTCGCATGCTAAATTTTAGCACCACAGGTGAAAGGATATAAAGCATCATATTACTCGTTTATTTTGCAATTTATAATTTAGGGTTCTTTTAGACACGCAATTTAATCTACAACCAAAAAATAAAAATAATAAGGAATTCATCATGTGCTTTCAAAATCCCCGCAAGGGGTCGGGAGAAAGCAAAAAGCCTCACCCTTTTGACTGTTCATGGCCAACACTAGACACTTTCATGTAGTGTTGATTGTTGGAAAAAAGTCAGGGATTTGGAGAGTTTAAATTTAAACAATATCAGCGCTTAGATCATGCTGTCACAGGGCCGACTTCTACATATTGATCTACTTGCTCTATGCAAAGTCGGGTTATAAAATGATTCCATGATAACCAAACTTGTGATAGTCGAAACCAAATGAACAGCTAGAACTGAAATAGGTTCAATTGAGACAAAAGAACAGATATGAATCTTCAAAATAATTAATGTAAATTCAAAAAAACGAAATCAAACAGAAATAGAAAAAACTTCAATGAGTTTCAAAGTGTTTAAGTGTTGTGCTAAAATTGAAATTGAAACACAGATAGAGAACTTACAGAATCCTTTGGTCGAACAAGTGGTGCAGCACCAACTCCGGTCGGAGGTGGATTCTGATGCTGAGGTTGAGGCATTCCGCCATAACCTTGCATTGGCACTTGTCCCGACTGAAACAAACTCCATAAGCAAACCGTCAAGAATAAAAACAATTTACAGAGATACAACGAGAAAAGAAAAGAATCACTGTCAATCATCGAGGTATTCTTATGTGACCTGCGGATGGAAGAAGAAATTCGTGCACGACTGAAAATGCAAGCAAAAATCAGCTCACCAACCAGGCCTCTCGATTAATATATACTAGTGACAAAAATGACGTAATGCTGAACAAATTTCAGGAATTTAAAGCATCAAAAGGAAACAGACATAGTAAAGCCAGAAACATTTCGGAATACACTACAACCCTGTAAGGAAATTGATCGCCAAGCTCAACATTTTCTCCAACTGAAAATGCAACAAAAAATCAGCTTAGCAACCAGCCCTCTCGATTAATATATACCACGGCATACTCCACTTACCACAGCATACTCCACTTGCTATGGCCAGTCGTCCATGCGGTCTGCCACCTGTTGTGAAGATCCCTTATCGCTGGTCGTCCATGCGGTTTTCCACCTGTTGTGAAGATCCCTTATCGTCGGCCGTCTATGCGGTCTGCCACCTGTTGCGAAGATCCTTGATCAACGTTTTAGAACAATAATACGGGTAAATAACTATATTAAAAGGATTTAGAAAGTTAATATTTTAACAAATATTTTAAAAATAATATTTAATGAATTTTAATATGATTGCTTTTAAACTCGATGTTAATCTGGTGAATCTACTGCTAGTGGGTATCAATATCGATCTGTTGCTGAAGCTACTGGTTCTGCAACTTAAGGATCTCAATACGTAACCAAATAAATATAATAAACTCGGTTTAAAAACTGGCACTGTCTCTATACAAAAATGAAACACAAAGCACAACAGAGATTAAATTCACCCATATAAACCTAATATTTACCCTGGAACTTAAATGGTAAAACGCACATTAAATGGTTGGTCATTTCTATATTTCAGCTAGGTCTGGTTTTTTAAATATCAATTTTCTTTTAAATACTTCTTCTATTGAAAAAAATTCTATATAAATTTAAAAATAAATAAATGTGCAAATTATATGCTTTTCCATAAAAATATTTAATAATGAATCCATTATCTTGAAATTCAGGAATGGAAATATTTCACTCCTAATATTTGTACCTAGGTTACCTATGAAAATGAAAAATTAGTTGACTTTTAAACCTTAAGTGAAGATTGATAATATCTCAAAACATGGGAAATTGTTCCCTGCACAATATACATTTGTTTCAGGGAGGGTCATACCTTTATGTTAGACTCCTCGATTTTTGCCCAGATTTGGTGGGGTCACGATACAAATCTCGAGTTTCACTGTCATCCGAATTCAAAATAATTCAATTGGTAGGGTCACTATGATAGATTTCAAGGATCTTCGATCACCCTTTTAATATTATCGAATTAATTGAAAGTTATAATAATTTTATTGAATATATTTTGATACATTAAAGTTTGGTTTCAGTGGATATGACCGTGAAAGTGAATAATTTTAAGTGAATAATTTTATTGAATGTGAATAATTTTATTGAATGTGACCGCTCACGCCAGGTCGTCCGATCGATAGAAATAGTCGGGTAAGTAGTGAAATTCTGTTGATCATTATCATTATATATTTAATTTACATACATATATATAATTTTAGTTATTTCTAAAAAGATTATTCAGACTATGACTTTAAATTAATTAAATAATAAAAATAATAATTGTAAAGTGACTAATTTTATTTTAAAATTATATTGATATTTTGTCCTATTAATAAAACAAAATAAAAAATTTAATTATTTGATAGTATTATCAATTTATTATTATTTATTTATTTGTTTATTATTATGTAAAAATAGTTATACTACTCATGTGGTCGACAATGAAATATTGATTTCTATTTTTATGTATAAATTATGAAAAGTTGGAACTACTATTATTATTCATTGAATTTATTAGAATATTTTGTTTTAGTGGATATATAAAAGAGAGATAAATAAATAGATATTAGTTTATTAATAAATGATGGTTTTATATAATTAATTTTTGTTAAAGTGTGGGTTTTATTTCTAAAGTAATCTAAATTTAATTTTTTTAGAGGTGACTTAGTCGAAAGGTGACAACAAAAATTCTAACCAAGTTTCTGCAAGTTAAAAAGTAGTTTAATACAAATTAATACCCACACTAAATAATATTTATTCTCTTTCTTCCAAACTTGTGTGTATTGAAATCTTGAATTATTCATGTATCTTCCACCTATATATAAAGCTACTTAGGAATTATATATTAAAACTAAGAAAAAGAACATTGTACATAGTTTGTTTGTGTTAATTGGAGCGTCTAAGAAGTTTTTAGGAATATGTATTATCTCAAGATTTTTATTATATTTATCATAATTAAGAAAGACTAAAATTGTTATAAAAAAAATCATATAAAGTGTGTACTTCTTTTTTTAGAATTTGGATAATAGTTGTATAATAGTCTTGAACCGGAATGTTTCGAGTTGAGTAACACAACCCATCTTCAGAAAGAGATACCAAAGAGTCTCAAATGATTGTAGAGCAAAGGCTGGTGATATATAGTCTTTATTTGTTTCATTGTAAGATGCATATATATTGTCTTAAAAAGTGTTTTAGTATTTAAATTATTTTAGAATTTTAACTTTTTTTAAAATTTAATTTATTTTAACATTAAAATAATAATTTTCAATGTTTCATTCAAAATAAATTATTTATAATTCAATTTATTTCATCATTAAAATTATTTCAAAAAATAAATTATTTTGAATTATTTATGTTTATGTTAAATTACATATTAATTAATTAATATTTTGAAACTTTTAATAGTATCGATGGACATAGCTTTTGCTAGGCCCAAACCTAGTTCTCAAGTCTTCGAGGAAGTCGCCATTGTCGCCTCATAATTTTGACTTAGCTAATAGCTCTTCACCTTGGAGACCATCCCACAAGTAGATTTTGCCTAGATGTCTGATTTTGTGTTGATATTTTGCAGTTGAACTTGAATATCATCCAATTAAAGCATAATCTCACAGTGGGCATCCATTGGAGTCGGAGAGACTGAGACCTATTGCTAACATTGCCTCTGAACATTTCTCCCCTCCCTCATCTTCCTCAACACCCTCCTCTTTCTATCATGATAGAAATCAGCCAAGCCAATGGTTGTATCCTCCAAGTCGAGGCAAACAACAAAAACAACCTAATAATTGCAATAATATAGGAGATAATTGTTATGGAGAAAACTTCCTATGGATTGGGGTAGACCACAACAGACAGTATGACACTGGAAATCAATCAATTTCCATATGCAATAGAGATAAACAAGCCCAACACGAAGGGATTAAGAATGCACCTTATTCTAGACAGTTGTAGTAGATCCTCATTGAGATTTCAACCATGTTGAGTTCGAACACTTGAGAGAGTCCATCGATCAAGGGACACTGATGTATTCCCAAAACTGTCAATGGCGAGAGAACCTGCCACTGATGACTACAAGCCTCAAGGCCCTCAATGGAATCTAGATCCCTATTCCAGAATAATTGATCCGAAGTTGATGGAATGGAATCCGTTGGAAAGAGGGAATTGAGGCATCCCCCATCAACCAACACGAGGTACTCAACAACGTTGGATAATTTGGAAGGACTCGGATGAATAGGATGTGCACAAACTAGTAACTATATCGAGAATGCCCGACATGCAAAGACAAGATAACTGAGGGATGGACAACTTCGACTATGAATTCCTTCGAACAAGAGCATAGAGAAGATGGTGACTCATAGAAAGAATAGACTCAACATGAAAACTCGGACAACTCTGTGACATAAGAGGCATCAACAAAGGCTCCATAGGGACTGGAAGTATAACCAGTTGGTGTAGAAAACTCAGAATAACGAGTACAACTCCTAAAGTCATACTAATAACCAAACCAATGGATGTAATATACAATGCTATGTTCGAAGGTGACATGACATGACAACTACCAAAAGTAATATCATTTCTCGTCTGACTTTTTATGTTTTTTTATTTTTTTTGGTCTTTTCATATTGGAAAGCTTGAAAAAGAATAAATTGCTTATATTACAGAACTAGGAGTAAATGAGTGTCACAGGTAAGCAAACTAGTTCCAAGCAATGGAACATACCTATGCTCAATGCAAGGAAGCATGTGAAGGATAATGACCTTGGAGGGGATGTCTCCTCCGGGTATGGGGTGATCAAGCTGCAAAATATATATGAAAGGTTGGCTATATTTGAGGCAAGCTCAGGCTATATGGCTCATAAAACTGCAACAGGGAGCTGGCATAGAACTCAATACGACAAGCGGACGCATGAAAATGCAATTACAACTTGATATAAATGGGAGTCCCTATGGGAGATGGCCAACATAAAGTTCAAGAACTAATATGTGGTTATTGCTCAAAGACATGAAGCGACTATAAGGGACTCCCATACCTAAGGGAGGAGTCTCAACATGGGTACCAAAAGGCAAAGTGGGATCTAACTAGGGCACCCATGAGTAGGAAGACTCTATCACTTACATAATGCCACTTCTAGCAGTAATGTGAAGGTTCTGTAACATTAAGAAGTGGGTTCGTACCTATAGTTAAGTAGACATGGTCATAGGATGATGCATGATGCATATGGAAATTGATCTTATCCTATATCCCAGTTCGAAAATATACATGTTATAGACATGAAATGGTCAAGAACTCGGCGAAAGTGCACTCAAAACAAGTCTCTACACCACAATATTAGGCCAAAACAACTCAAAAAAGTTAATAAAGGTCCAAACTATAGGTTAGTCGGTAAAAATTTCAAAAGAAATTGATAAATAGTAAAAAAATAATATTTTCACCACACCATTTTGTTTTTTACCACACATAGTGCATTTGAAGCCATTTTGGACCTATAACTTCAATTGCCAATTCTGGGAGCTAGGAGCAAGAAAATCATGAACAGTGAGGACCAGGTAGATCCTCATCTCATCCCTCATCTTTTCTATATATTTATTTTCAATTTCCATGGTATAATTTTTAGGTTGGAGCAACCTAAAAATGGATATCTCGGCCCACGCAGGTCACAAGCCATTGGGTCACATATAGGGCCTGATGTATGCGGACATAACATAGATAATAGTCTCTTTTAAGAGAAATGACATCATGCATCGACACAAACATATTCACTCGGTCAATTGTTGATTTAAAGAACTGAGGAGACCTTAGAAGTAATAAAATAATTAAATTCCTGTCAAAAATTACAACAAGATGCCAATCTAACTGTTTTCGAAGAAGCACCAAAAATTACGACAAGATGCCAGTCCAACTGTTTTTGAAATCCTAAATAATGTGAGAATATATATGCTTATGCATTTTATTATTTAATGAAAATAAGTTTTTTTACATATGGAGGAAGAATAATTTAGAACAAAACAAATTTTTACTAAAATTTTTTAGATAGTGTTAAATGCTATTTTGTAATAATTTTTCTTAGTACATGAGATTACATATGTGACTCATAACTAATAATAATTGTCATGAGAGAATAGCTACATTGTTTTCATAATTTCAAATGTTTTTTATTTTTTATAATTATTTATACATAGCTGTAATAAATATCGTTTGGTGATATATTTACTTTGTATATGAAATTATATATGATATTATGTATGGGAAATTTAATAGGTGAATATATTTGGTATTGGCTATGATTTAAAAAATTTAATTGTATTTATTTTATGGTGGTGGTTATTAATTTTAAAGTTTTCTCTCCTTAATGCATTTATATATGATTAATTATTCTAATTTGATCTTACTATTAAATTTGTTCAATTGTTACCCCCATTTTATATTTTTTAGTTTAAGTAAATTATAATATTTTCTTATAAAGGTCAACTAAATATAATTTTATGATTTTTTAAATATTTAAAAAATCTTAAATTATTTGATTAATTTAAATTTAATTATTCTAATTAATCATATCACTATCTTAATTTTTGATATTTTTATTACCTCCTAACTTTACTCCTATATCTTCCAGCGAGATTGTGTAGTTTATAATTTACATTTTTACTTCTTGGTATCTCCCACTAAACCTTAGTTTGTTTTGGCTTTCTCTTATTTTTAATCTATAATGTTTATTTGTCAATTTTACTATTTATCAAATCTAATATCTTCAATCTCTTTTATAGATTTTGAATTTTTGTCAATTTTACTATTTATCAAATCTAATAGTTTTCAATCTCTTGTATAGATTTCATTTTTTTTAATGTTAGAGAAGCTAGCTCCAAAAAATTAATTTATTATTTTATAAAATCCTTAGTATATTATGATTTTTATATCAACTCAAAGTCAACATATGTTAATGTAATCTATTAACATAATGGTTGATTAATTGTCAATGAGTTAAAAAAAATAGAAGTAAAATTTAAATAGTTCTCACTACTTCAAATCTTAGTTCTTACTACTTTAAATTTAATTAAATATAATAATGTTGATTTTAAAGTAGTTTTTATTTTAAAAATAGTTATTGCTATATTAACATTTATTAATAATGTTATTTTTAAATAGTTTATGGATTTAAAGTTTCTCCAACCAATTTTACCAATTTTACTTTAATGTTAGATTTTTTTTTTTTTGAATTATTTTTCATAATATTACATGTACCTGGATATTATTATTAGTCCCTGCTAAAGCAAATAAAATAGTTACCTAAACCTAGTTACCAATCTAATTAATGTTCAACACTTAATATTTTATTTAACATTTTTATTATGTTTTATCTACTAAATTTTTTGTAGGAATACAATTGGTAAATATATAAAACAATTATTAAAGAAATACTTTTTATTCTCGGCCACACCAACCCTAAACTGGTTGGATTTAATGAGCTAGCAAGAATTAACAATCATTTACTTAACATAAAAATTAATAATTTATTACATATAATATAACAGTATTATAACATTATTGTGAGATGTAGAACAGTTGGTGGCAGGGCATGGTTAAAACACCCCCTAAGCAGAAAGGTTGTCGGCATACCAAAAAATCCAACCATGTTAAGGGTTGTAACTTAATTTACGGTACAATACACCTTAAAAAAATTTCTTAATAATTTGTCAAATATAATGCAACATAAAAATTAATATTTTATTACATATAATAAAAAATACAATAAATGAAACTGTAAATATTATTCTATGGCAGGGACTAGCTAGGTTGCTTAGGGTAAACTCAGTTTCAAAAAATCAAAATATCTCTAAGCAATATGAAAGCACGTGTTAAAAATTTCATTATAACAACTAATTTCTGAAAGAACATGGAAGTAGGGTATATAAACCTTGCACCTATGTCACGAAAAATGAGTGTTGAGAAGCATGTAATGGATTCTAAGCATGACTAGTTGTCCAATTGATTGTTGGCGGTTTCAAACATGTAGAAATTGAAAATAATATTTGTTTATGGTTTTGTTATGCCTATTTATTGAGTGCTATGGTTGGAGGAAAATAATGTGTGAGTTTGTTTAACCTACTATTATGCTTTCGAAATTTCTCCAAAATCCTTATGTTGTTGAACATTCTAGTTGACAGCCCATATACTTTGTAATGGTTATTATAACCATGTGTTGATTTTTGAATAACACATTGAATGTACTTCGGAGTGTTGATTTTTTCTGCCATAAGGGTCGGAAATAATTGTCTAATGGTTTTATGTTTCTATGTTGTTTATTACTGCAATTGTGTTAAGATATAATTTTCTACTATGTTTCTTTTGCTCAACTTTTCTAAAGTAAAATTAATATTTATGTTTTTTTTATTTGTATATGCAGAATAATGTCAAAAGTCAAAACCCATAAAGATGCTATTGATCTCGTTTTAGAAAAATACAGCCTGTATCGCTTGGACAACTTTGCATATACCCCAGGAGATTGTTTGTTTGATGCTTTCCATGTCCTGCTACATAATAGATACACATCTATAGAACTAAGAAATGGTGAAATACAACACTTCAAATATTGCTTACAAACAAATGATAAAGAAGCACTTGTATCTTATCAACACGAATTGAACACGTATTCTTTGATGGAAATGCATAATGTCAATGATCCAAAGGTTTATTTGGAACAAATGTCAAAATCAGCCTCAAGTCTTCTACCATTAGAAGATAGAGGCCTCTGGGAGACATGTTCTGCATACATTGGTTATCAAAATGGCTCAATATACCAATAAGAGTTTGGTCAAAAACAAAAATGAAGTCGTATTTATATTTCAATTCAACATTAGTAAATAACACATATGATATCTTGTTTCATGACGAGAATCCTCTTGCTAGACATTTTGAACCATTGTTGTGCAAAAAACAAATACACATGATCAATGATCATCTACATACTGGAAAGACTACTAGATATGAAAACATAGACCACCAATGGATTCAAATACAAAATAGGATGCTAGCAAATGGACTTGAACGAGCTTGTGGATTCAATAGTGCAGATGGTGAGACTTCATTTCAAACCATTTGCCACTTAATAGAAAATGAATATGATGCCCCTTTCTTACGACGCGTAGTGGCGCAAACCTTCTCTAATGCAATAATGAAAAATGATTCTTTTGCAATAAAATGCATAGAACGTTATATCAATATTGACATACTGAAAAATGTTCTAGGAGTAGCAAACTAGCAAGCATATATTGTCAATTTGGCATTAGCATATAAAAAAGGCTACATAGAAGGTGGTCCATTTGTCTACAGTTGGATATCCTACATTTGGAACATAGAAATATGAATATGTTCTGCTAAAACAACCAACATCTTAGCTAAATTCTATCCAATAAGAAATGCATTAAAGGTTTTTAATGTCATTCAATATGAAATAGGCATGCAACGATTTCATTATGAACCATTGCAAAAAGCAATAGCAACAAACAATACGACATATACAATATTGTCTAGTAATAATATACAACTACAAGTAGAAAAAAAATTGTCTCTTCGCTCTATCAAAAAAATAATGAGAGGTAATGCTATATCTGATCCAAAAACAAAGATAGTTGATCTAGAAATAAATAGAATAGCTGCGAAAAAAAGAAATGCAAATGTTATTTGTGAACAATTTGAACCATTTAAACAAGAGAAGAAACTTAGAGTTTGGCATGAAGATGAACAAAAACAAGAAAAAGCATTTATAAAACAAGCCTCTGATATCCCCATTTACAATTGTGTAGTTTGTGATTGCAGCTTTTTTAGAAAAGATGTTGTTAAAACAAAAGATAAACATATAGAAAAACTAGGCATGGAAATAGAAAAAACACAATTGAAACGATACACAATTGAAAATTTAGAAAACCAATACACATGCAAACTTTGTCAAAAAGCTTTTGAACATGATGAGATTCCTAAATTTGCATGTCCACAACGTATCAGAAGAAACAAGCACATAGGTATAGTCAAGCAATTAAATGAATTAGAGGAAAGGCTAGTATCACCAAGATTGCCTTTTTTGCAAATACGAGAGCTAGGAAAAAAATATAGAGGTCAACAAATGGGCCTTACTGGAGGCGTTATCAATGTTCCAACTGACATGTCTCGAATTCAGCATGCCCTGCCTCGTGACATAAAAGAAACCGACACTGTTGCAGTTACAATTAAAAAAATACTATCCTATAAAAGTGCTTATGCTTTTGGTCACATACGTGTACATCTAGTCATGAAAGCATTAAAGCGATTGTGCAAAACAATGCTCTATAAAATGGAGAAAGTTGTTATAAATGATAATTGGAAAGAAATGTTCAACCAGGCAAAGGATGCCTATGAAACTGATACTGATAATGAAAGTGAGACTACCATTGATGAATACTCAGGAGCCAGTAACAAAAACACTACTCCATGGATTCACAGATTCACATAGTATATATGATCTTCAAAACAATCAAATTAACATTGCTCCTGGCGAAGGCTACATTCCGTTGGGAATTTTCCAAGATAGATATTTAGAGGAAATGAGTTTTCCTACACTATTCTATGAACAAAAACGACCAGACGATGTTACAAAAAGTTTTACTTATCAAAAAATTTCTAGATGGGAGATATTACATAAGGACCATGACTTTGCATATCACATCACAAATTTGTTTTACAAGGCAGTTCGCATTATTCTTAATCAAGTATTAAATTGTATTTGGATTAGAATAAGAAAGGGACAACTAAAGGGAAGGAAGTTACTAGCAAAAGATGTTAAGTCAAAACCAAATTTGGACCGCATACTAAAATCAGACATTGGTTACATGGATCTAAAATCAATCCGCACATCACCAGATTACCATCTAGCCATACGTAGAAACCTTTATGCAATGATACGACAGTTAGGTCCCCCGACATTTTTTGTAACATTTAGCAGTGCAAAACATCGTTGGAAACCATTAATCAATGCACTAAAAGATATAAGAGCAAAAGAAAATCTTCCTGTTGAAAATGAAATACAAGATAATGAAATTGAAACATTGGTACGAAATGACCCTGTAACTTGTGTACGATACTATAGAAATAAGATAAATGCGCTCCGGCAACTTCTTGCTTATGACTACAAACACTATGGTCAGATAAAAGACTATTTCTTTATAACTGAATTCCAAAACAGAGGCAGTGAACATGATCATGGGTTACTATGGATAAAAGACGCACCAATATATGGTAAAAATACAAATGCTGAGATAGAAGAATTTGTAGAAAGATATTTGTCCTCTGATTCAAGATTACTTACAAATGATCTTAAAACAATTCAACAACACCATGACACAAGAACTTGTATTAAAAATAAAAATGCCCACTGTAGGTTCAACTTCCCCATACCCCCAATGAGAAAAACAAGAATACTTGAACCAACAGAATTTAAGAATGATATAATGAAGAGAAATGCAAAAATGATTTTTGATACTTTGGAGCATACTAAATATGATGACACATATACATTTGATAATTTCTTAGAGAGCTTGAGTTTGACAGAAGACGATTACACAAATGCCATTAAATGTAGTCTAAAACAAACAACAATCCTATTAGAAAGAAGACCTGTAGACATATGGACAAACAATTTTTCCCGTCATATTCCAATAGTTTGGAATGCAAACACAAACTCCCAATATGTACTTGATTCATATGCTGCAGCTACATATTGTAGCTCTTATATGACAAAGCTCGATAGAACAATGACAGAGACATTTAAGCATATACGAGAAGAACACCAAAAAACAAAAAATGGCATTGTACAAACAATAAGTAGGCTTGGAAAAGCTTTGTTGAACTTGCAACAAATGTCTGCACAACAAGCTGTATATATTGTTCTATCTTTGCCTTTGAATACTAGTTCAAGGAAATGTGTATTAATTAATACTTCACCCAAAGACCAACGAGCATTTATATTGAAAAAACCAAAGGATTTGCAACAGGAACGAGATGATTCAGAAGATATTGCATGTGCATCAATCATTGATTGGTATCTAGATCGTCCCGCAACCATTGAACATATATGCTTAGCAGAATTTGCATTAAGTTATACAAAAAAAGGGAATAAACGAAAAAAAAGTGATATGCCATATGTGATTAGATATGTGAGATATAGTGAACATAAAGATCCTGATAATTACTACAGAGAACAATTAATGTTGTATGTTCCTTATCGACATGATGAAATAATTTTCAAGGAACAATATTCAACTTGGAATAATGCATACATGAGCTTGAAAAGTACAATTAAAAAAAATGAACAAATGTTCACATATAGAATGGCTGAAGCATGGGGTGACATTGACGATGCATCAATCACACTAGAAACTAAAGATTATGAGGTGTTTAATAGAGACATAATTAAAGATAACCAAACAATTAGTATTGATATATTCCACAATGATTATGAGAAATATGAAGAATGTAACATTGATGCTGATGTCAAATACTACAAAGACATTAAAAACATAAAAACATCACTTGACAAACCCTATCACATTGTAAAGCAACCACATATATTAGAAAACGAAACATTTTACAACATCAGGAGACAATTGAACAAAGAGCAATCAACTATAGTGAAAGATATATTGACTAAAAAGAAAAATGCACCAAATGAACCAATTTACTTGTTCTTGACAGGAGGCGCAGGAACAGGAAAAACATTTCTTGCAAAAGAATTATTCCAGTCACTTGTACGCATGTATAATAATATAGCTGAGTATGACCCACAAAAAATAAAGGGACTCATAACAGCTTACACAGGAAAAGCAGCATTCAATGCAGGAGGTGTCACATTACACTCCGTGCTTTTCATGCCCTTCAACAAATCAGAATACCTACCCCTAAATAGTGAAAAATTGGACACATTGACAAAACACTTTCAACAACTTTGTGTTTTGCTAATTGATGAGGCATCCCTTGTTGGCTCGACATTCTTGTACCAAATTGACAAACGGTTACGCAAAATCAAGCATATGCCAACAACATACTTCGGAAATGTCGATGTTATTTTCGTAGGTGATTTGTATCAAGCACAACCTGTCAAAGATTCTTTTATCTTTGAAAACCCAATATTGAACAAAGAAAAATTATCATATACTTTTTGGCAAGAAAAAGTCAAATGCTATCAATTACACCTTACTATGCGTCAAAAAGATGAAGACTTTATTAGAATATTTAACAAAATGAGATTGAATGAGCAATCTGATGAGGACATAGAGTACATAAATCACCATTGTTATAAACCGGCACCTACTGATCCATTATTTCCATATTTATTTTATAGAAACAAGGATGTCCAAAGCCATAATGAAAAAATGCTTTCAGAACTAGATGAAGAACTAATAAGTCTTGAAGCAATCGATGAAGCTGAGAATAGTCAACATAACTTTCACACTTATGACAAGACGACAAATTTACCACCCAGAATACTAGTAAAAAAAAATGTCCTAGTTGAATTATATGCTGGAAACTACAACATAGAAGATGGGCTTGTCAATGGTACTGATGGAGCATTCAAGGGTTACTCAGTGCATAAAAAACAATTGGATGTTGTCTGGGTAGAATTTATTGATCCAACTATTGGAAAATTGCAACGAGAAAAGTTTTCTGAATTCTATGACGAAAAAATTTCACCAACTTGGACACCAATATTTCGTATTGTGAAGCCATTGTCTTGGTCTAAAGGAAGAAATCAAACAATTGTACGAAAACAATTCCCAATACAATTAGCATGCGCTAGAACAATACACAGAGCACAGGGATTGACTTTAGATAGACTTGCATAAATGATCCAAGTAACATTAAAACACATGGATTAGTATACACAGCTTTATTGCGAGTGAAATCCATGGACTCACTGTTTCTAGTTAAAATATTAACACAAGAAAACTTCAATGTAAACAAAAAAGTATCAATAGAAATGAAACGACTAACTGAAGATAAAGCATGGAAATTAGACTACATTCAAAAATCAACTTCATGTTCCACTAGACTTTCAATTGCAACATTGAACACACGAAGTTTGCATGCACATATTGGTGACATACTACAAGATGAGGATCTCATGAACAATATGATTCTTTGTTTTCAAGAAACAAGAACAAATTTCCCACCAAGAAAAAACCAAATTTTCAAGATACAACTTCAATACATCATACTCTGTTCATGGTGCGCTCTCTTGTATAGAAAAGAACATAGACATAATTGCAAACAAAAACTTTTGCAATGAGAAAGTCGAACTTGCTATGTCAGAGCTATATATCCAACAACATATTTGCATATTGAACATATATGCTGCTCCATTTTCATCTGCTTCAACAATCATTGAAACAATCTCATCTGCGAAGGCTGAAATGCTTCATGACAACAACATCATTTTGATAATCGGTGATTTCAATATCAACATACACGCAAATAATCAAAGAAGTAAACAACTAACAGAATACATGCACTCACAACACTTAATGAAATAACAAACAAATCTACACCAAAAACAAAAAGTCACATTGATCACATTTGGACAAATTTTCCTTCTCAACATTGTCAAGTAAACATATTAGAAGCATATTGGAGTGACCATGAAGCTATTTATGCTTTGCTACAGTTGCTTTAAATTGTGTACCAGTTGGCTTCATTAAATCTCCCCAGTAAACGAATTAAAGGTACGCTAACAATATTTATTCATTTTTTTTAATTAGCTTTTACATAGAACAATATCATTGTCCTTGTACTTTGCCATGTATTCCATGCAATATTTTTATACTATGATAGTAGAAGTATCCTTAGATTTTTCATTGCTTCAATTGTAAACAATGTCTCTTGTTATATAATACAAGAAAAAATGTTTACTAATGATTGGAATTTCCATCTTTTGTCGTATAAAGACTATTTCCTAACCCATTCTGTTGTCCAACAACTCTATGTTAAAGCCCTTGCTTCCTTCCATCCAATCTGATGCTGTAAGGTGGTTCACTGGCATAAGCAGCAGCTAGAGCACCAGTAGCTTACCTTGAATACTATTTATTCACAATTATCCTGTACTCTTTTTAATGTGATGGGTTATGATCATTGAGTGGCATACATAATTTCTATATTACTATAGTGGGAATATCATCTCAAAATGATAAAGACAACAATTTTGTTATCCTCCCCACCTAGGTTCATATCTTACACGCGATCCTGATCCTTGCGAGTAAACATTGAGTATCTATTGTTGTAATGAAATAAGTATTGACTATTTGACTAGATTGTATTTATGTCCATACACTTTCGTTTCAAGGTGGATGGACATACTTGTTTTGCACTTTTTATTTGTTATTTCTATCGAAGTTCCTTTACACCTTATAGGACAATTGCTAGTATATATCATTTGAACGTGTGAATCAAATTGCATACATAAAACATATCAATGAAAATGGAAAAGAGAAAGAGATTTACTAACCTTGCATACAAAGAGATTTACTATTTCCACTAAACATCAGAGATTTACTATTTCCACTAAGCATCATCATACATGAAGGAATTTCCATGTTCTTTCTTTGGGTTAGGTGCTGAACAAAATGGATCTTAAACATTTACCATTCGTAATCTCCACCAAATCTTCAAAATTATGTAACCTGTGGTTCACGAGTCGGGAGAAGTCCACAGCGATTCAACGAAGGATGCAGATTGTGGATGGATGAAGGGAAATTCAATATTATTATCATGTACCGCCCTCAACGTCAATATTATTTTAAAAGAACTCAGCGATAACTGTACGTGTCATTTTGTTTCCTTCCCCTTTGGATGGCTGAATGACAGGAGATGTGATAGCTGGTATAGAAATGCACCACACACATGTCCTTTCCTTCATGTGACATGTCCTTTCAAGCTTTCGGGAAAATGGACCACAAGCCATTGCCAACCAAGCTATTTTTCTTTTCCAACACGTGTCAACTGCGGGCCCTTCTCCATTGCAAGACTTTGGGCGGAATTCCCTTGAATCCCTTCGATTAAGCTAATCTCAAACCTCATCAATTGTGTTGTCCGTAATGATAATGCCGCGGAATATGGATGGAAGAAGGCAATTTCACCAAAATTCCTGCCATGGAAGACCACCCGTCAAGGAGAGCGGTGAAGGAAATTCCACCAAAAGTCCTGAAGGCTGCCATGCAGAAGGTGCACTGCCCTCAGCGTCCCTAATGCGTTCAGATCATCTGTACTTGTCGTTTCGTTTCCTTTCCTTTGGATGGCAGACAATGTTCACATTGTGGCCATAAACCGTATCCTTTAAACCAATAATACATGATTAAAGTTGATCATCGACACGTACTGTGAGAGCCACATGTATTTCTCAGGTCATACCTTGGGTCTGTGCTCATAATGTACATATTAGAGAGAGAATGAAGCCAGACCTAGCACAACAGAAGGTATTCTTTAAAGAGGCCACTTAAATGTTCCACAATATATCTATGAAAAGTATTGTGATACAGCCGAGAGAACAACCTACCTATGAACTCGATTGTATGATCCACACCGCCACCATTAAGCTCTATTGGTCTAATTTTATTCATTGTGGTCTTATGATTTGAACCATTTTAGCCACAGAAATATTTTCCTGGGTCTGTAGACGCTTATCCTGGGGTTTATGCGAAGCATTTTTCAAATCCAAGCTCTAATTGACCTTTTTCAGACCTTTATTCTCTAAATTTAAGGTATAAAGGATTCACCGATAAACTAGTTTTTCTGTGTGTGCGGAAATAACGTGTAGAGTAAGCAATGTATTTTCGTTTATATGGATGATGAGATTTTGACAGAATGAATGGATAACAAGGCACTTCTCACCTTCAACGTTGAGTCTGATTTATTAGCCGATAGGGCTACATTTTTTATTTCATCAATACCTTGCCTCTCCACTCCACTTCTACAGTGTCCAAGATTTGTTTTTACAGCTACATCTGCAAAATAAGCATTTGAAATATATCATATCCTTCTGCAGGAAGGCAAGATTAAATAATAAGGCAAGTGATAGTGATCCTTCTTCATCATCATAATAATCATCATCAGGTGCTCATTCCCAAGCGCTAGCGATCAATAGTGCTCCTCCCAATCAAGAGGCAAGCAGATAGTGATTAGGAGTTTCAATCTGTTCTTCCAAGTTCATGGTTCGAAGCTCAGGTTTATTGTAAGTGGGGGTGACCGCCAGGGTCATTCATTGCAGTACAAGGTCCAGGCGTACGGTCTATATCTATCTTTCCACTCAGATTTGTGCTCAAGTTCCTAGAGCAATGCCTTAAATTTGCAGATAAAAAACCCTAGAAGTTCATATGTATTTTGTAATCCAAACATAACTTGTGAATAGAAACCAGCATAGATGAAATCTCCTTCCAATCAAATTCTTTAAAAATCTCTTCTCAAAAAGTATCAATCTCCTGGTGAATATCAACAAGAATTGTTACAATAAGCCTCTGTAAACTTGTCAGCACTTCAACCTTTCAGAAACTCCAAAAGTGACATTATTAGCCAGACACTGCATGGAGAACCATTGGTAATGAATTCACACACCAGTTGTATGGTACATTGCATAAATGCCAATGGCCCTCTTTCAAAACCATAAAATTTACATTTCATGGATATGTTCCCTTTGCCTGATATTTCCAAAAGTGTATTTCTTTTTCCTATCATGCAAATTTGATAAGATATCTTCAGGAATTTCATGTATTAGCACAATAAATTCATCCACCATCGTCATCAATGAGCGGCTACACCTTGGTTAATAGGTTGGGCATTAAGCTTAATAGTATGAAATATTGAGTTCTATAATAATGCCATATTGCAACAAGGTGTGAGATGCAGAATGCCGTCATAGGGAACTAATCGATATTGCATTTTATCATTTGATTACTATTAAGAGTCTCATCTACAGTTATGTAACTTTGTCTTTATTTGTCTATGAATCATTTGTCTACCAGTAAGATGGAGATGGCGGGATCTTCTATGATTCAGTTTATCAGTTTAACTTAGCGTAAATAATTTCATACAAACTTGCTTTCCTCATTTCCTTTGGTCGCCTTCTTCCAGTGCAACATCGATGTCCAGAGGAAATGAAATTTGGAATTTTCTTGTCCCTATATAAGTCAAGGAACATGTCAATGGTGTCCCATAATGCTTTAAATTAAACTAAAAGATGGAAATACTACTAATTCAGTTATTTTGTTTCATTTGAATCTGGTGGCTTCTTCTCTGCTCACTTCTATTAAGTTGGGTGCTCTCCACTTTCTGTCTGCAACCTTCGTCAAACTAGAATTGCTGACCTCTAAAAATTAATAAAAGCCTTAATACCATGTTGGGTTTTTTGAACACATGTATTGTATACCATCAAAATACAGAATATGAAAATGGAAAATATAAATTTAGATGCAGGTTTGCAACTCAGGTTTTTTATCTAGCTTGTACTCATAAGGGGTATTTAACTACAAGTGATCACAATTTTGAGACACGTAAGGAAGTTCGCATGATAAATTTTAGCACCACAGGTGAAAAGATATAAAGCATCATATTACTCGTTTATTTGGCAGTTTATAATTTAGGGTTCTTTTAGACACGCAATTTAATCTACAACCAAAAAATAAAAATAATAAGGAATTCATGATGTGCTTTCAAAATCCCCACAAGGGGTCGGAAGAAAGCAAAAAGCCTCACCCTCTTGACTGTTCATGGCCAACACTAGACACTTTCATGTATTGACTGTTCATGGCCAACACTAGACACTTTCATGTAGTGATGATTGTTGGAAAAAAGTCAGCAATTTGGAGAGTTTAAATTTAAACAATATCAGCGCCTAGATCATGCTGTCACAGGGCTGACTTCTACATATTGATCTACTTGCTCTGTGCAAAGTCGGGTTATAAAATGATTCCATGATAACCAAACTTCTGACAGTCGAAACCAAATGAACAGCTAGAACTGAAATAGGTTCAATTGAGACAAAAGAACAGATCTGAATCTTCAAAATAATTAATGTAAATTCAGAAAAACGAAATCAAACAGAAATAGAAATGATTTCTATGTAAATTATACTGCATATTTATTTAGATATTAAGGCTGAATGCATGTAGGTAACATAAATCATCATTTGAATCATGCACAGTAAATATCTTCACCGTTATATACTTGGATAAGTTAAATTAAAGAAATGTGAAAAAGCAATGTTTTGTTGAAATGATAATATCTTAGGATTGTTGTGAGCCCAGACCATCAATTCTATTATTTGTTGTTTTTTTAGTGTAGATTGTATCATAGAACTATGAACAGAAATCACTACATTCATTTTATATGACCAATCAAGTCTGTCCTAATGCAGGTATTCAATTATTATTTCCCATCCACAGCAACATGAAAAGACAGATTAAAGGTGAATAGGAAAAAGAAGTATTACAAGCAGAAGTCAAAAGGTAAACATTGTTGAAGCAAATTTCTCAAAAAGATTACCTTTGAAAAAATTACCTCAAATTTATGAAAAAATTACCTTTGATTCTTCTTTATCTAACTTTTTCTTGGTTTGTCTTTATATCCAAAATCGTTGATTCTTCTTTAGCTAGCTTATGCTTGGTTGCTCTTTATAGGCAAAAACAAAACACATGCAACCCAATAACTATTGAAGAATTGACCAGTTACAAGATAGGAGATGTCTTCGATGGTAATGTGATTGTTACATATAAAGCAATGCTTGACAAAACAAATAAGTCAACTGAGATTATGCGATCAGACTTAATAGATTCAAAAGGAGAAATGACAGTTACTTTGAATGTACGAGGCAGTTTCATTCAGCAATATGAACAAAAACTTCTTCCAGGAAAAGCGGTTCGTATAAAAAATTTCAAGATCGCACCCAAAACCAATTATGACCATGGTGAATCTGATTGTATATTGGTAGTGGACCATCATACTACCATAGAAAATATAACATCTATTTGCCAGTAATACTACTTTGTACCCAACACAACCATTAGAAGACTTATACTGTCAACAGAATCGTACACACTTGGAACAATTGGTGCTATTGTAACAAGTGCCACGAAATTAGGCATGCAACATGTCCTCGAAATCAAGGATGGAAACTCTGAAAATGACAAGGCAACGGTAAGCATATTCCTACCCATGCATGTAGTTCACAAAATATTAGTTTTTTTTATTTATTTGCTAAAAAAAATAATAATATGTATCTTGTTATAATGTAGGTACAGTTATTTTCAAAATTTGAGGAACAGTTCACTGAGATTGAAGATCAACTTTCAAAAAAAGAGTTTCCTATCTTGCTATTCATGAATCTGGTCAAACGAAAAGAATTTCAACCAAATGTACTACGAACAGGACAATCAACATTCATCATGCCATTAAGGACACAGAAGGCATTGAATGATCTAAAAATAGTACTAAATTCCACGAGCGAGGTGAGAAACAACAACCATATGAAAATATTTTATATATAACATACCTTTTTTTTTCATATATAACATACCTTTTATAAATAGATTATGACTAACATTTAACATTCAACAATGTCAAATAGGTTCAAGGAACATTGCATGTATCAAACATATACTCCAATCCTTTTCAGCCAACATGCTCTAACTGCAATTTAGGAATAGAAAATTTTGGAACCATACAAGGGACAATGCTACATTGTGCAAAATGTAGTACTGAAACTCCTGTCAACTATTTGCATCGGTTAAATTGTACCATAATTAACACAGCAAATGCAAAAGTACCATGTACACTAAGAGGTGACATATTAGCAAAATTATTAACAGATTTGATAGCACTATCATATCAAGATTATCTGAAGAACAAATCTATTGTCATCTACATGTTGCGTGACTTCTTTTTTGATGGGAAGTTTATACTTAATCATGAAAATACAATTGTTGATGTGAAGACATAACTTACTGATCCAGGAGGATCCAAGAAGGCAAAATTTTGAAGTCCTCCAATATCAGCAAAACTAGCACTAGATAGAAGGGCTCATCGAGATGATTCCAACGACGTTCGTTTCACCTCAAACGGACTCCGTATGAGAAAGTTATTGCGTTCTGTTCTATAAGGTCAACAGGCAAATTTGGCAAAAAGAGGTGCCACGTGGCACCACTGACAAGGTGACACGTGGCATCTGTATTGTACAAACATGATGATGTGGCACCACTCAGAGTATGACACATGGTATCCATATAGTACGGACCAATCACAAGGTGACATGTGGCATGATGACATGGCATGCTACATGGCATGCTGATGTGGCATGATGACATGG